>JAAPAO010000031.1:0-122787 GCA_013115145.1 Perkinsus chesapeaki | reverse complement strand
CACCACTACCACCTCCCAGGGTATATTGAAGTGGCCGATACTAAACCACCACTACCACCTCCCAGGGTATATTAAAGTGGATACTACACAAGAATCTTAATACAGATTTCGCTCGCTGTCGAGATAGGAGTTACTATTGTCGAAATGGGTGTAAAAAAGTGGAAAATTGTAGTATTGTTTTGATTTCAGAAAGTTATGCCGTGTTCGCGTCTTCAGGAGGAGTCCTACCGGGAGACAGTTCTCAGAAGTTGCTTTCGAGGGAACGGTTCACGACCTAAAACTAGGCGATTGGCCTTATGTACTTGAGGACTTCAAGTTGAGGTAGGTGAGGTCGTGTGAATGGGCATGAGTCACGCGGCATGACGCTGCTCATGCGATACGTAGCAACATAATCAGGGTGGCCCTGTAAATACGATACGGCAGGGAGAGGGGCTTGTTGGAATTGATAACTGTGCAAATACTGCCGTGATGTGCACCGTACAGTACGGTCCGTACTATACCACGTTACCCCGATGGATTGTCGCATTGTGGCCTAGCATGCAAGAGATGTTGTCATTGGTAGTCTGTTATTAGTATTCACTCAATGAACAAATTTTATTGTCAGACTGGCACCAAGCCGCACAACGCGAGCTCGCTCAACTTAGCCTCCTGGGCATTCTCTCCTAGGGAGAAATTCAAATACATCTGATGTCGCGTTTGAAGTAACGAGCTGTTTTCGGAGGGATAACTACATTACCGTCGCTACGAAAGTATCAAGTGGAAAAACAAATCTGGTGCTTAAGAATCCTCAGAGCCACATGCTGCGATCCGCAGCTGTGGCTTGCAGATTCTGATTGTGAATCGTGCATAATTAGAATAATTCAAGGCTTAAATCCTGCTGTCGAATGAGAACTTCTGAGATTAACTGACCTTGTCATACTGGGCGAGCATGAGAAAGCCTGTCTACTTCTGAAACTCCTTTACTAAAGGCTTTACCTAGACTACCTAGACTGTCCATGATTTGTCTGACAAATCATGAGCGATGGGCTTAGATGTGGCCCTGGGAATATCCCTTGTCTCACAAGGCTCTTCACCGCACTGCGTAAAACTCGACATTACGAAAATCGGCACGACAATTCCATAACAGTCTGTATCTATCATGCTAGCTTGTACGTTGAGGGGAGCTCCTGAGTACAAAGTAAATGCCTTGTAGAGTTAAACTATATAGACATGGACATCCTACCTTCTGGAACTCGGCCATGGATCGCGCTTGGATCGTTCCGCTGGGGACTGAGACCGCCTTCGGGACTTCTGGAGCTCATCGTGCATGGTCACGAGCTGCTGCATACAGAACTCAGTACGGCCAGTCAAGGTATGTGCTGCTCACTTGCTGTCTTATTCGTTCAATGGTCTCCCCCTGCTCCAAGAGCTTTGGGGTTATCAATGTCACAGGCCCGCCATCTAACAAATAAAGCGTGAATATCTAATACTAGGCTCAGTCCAGTAGGTAAGAAGTCACTATTTTTTCATGACACGTGGAAGCTACACTAAGAAGCCGAAAGCTATCGACATTCTAGGCAAAGATTTGCTGAAACGAGTGTTCCTGATGAATCCATTTATGCTATATGTCCCTAGGGCAAAAAGAAAATCTAATGCATTTCTATTGTGAATTATTATTAATATTAATAATATTAAATTAAATAATTAAATAATAAGCAGCTTCGAAAAGTCTGGCCTTTAAATCAGATTACTCACTTTGTTCGACTGGCTTCGCTCCCTTACCGAACACTTGAATAGGACGGGCCTCCAGACTGAAAAGGATATCACGATTAGAGCACCCTCTGCTAAGCATGATTAACCGAAGCCTACCTCGTTCCCGCCTGCACTGGCTGCTGTGAGGTGGACGGCGAGAGGTTGAGATCTGTCGACACCATGCAGTTTAAACACGAAACTCCTACTCGACCTTGCGTCATTCGGGCCCCAGCAGCTTGGTTCATTTCAACAACGTGTTCCTCCAACTCCGCGAGGCGCTGGACTAGCAGTGGACAACGAGGGCACTGAAGCAGAGGCGGTTGCTTAAGAGCGATGGGATGGCCGGGCACCGAAGGGGACGGGGTGTTCCTTATTCTCTCGATGGTCTTTGACTTGCGCTCCAGCTCGCCTCTAAGCTTCGTAATTTCGGCAAGAAGCTGATTATTCTGCAAACGCAGGTATGTCCGCAATGACAAGGCTGTGATACCTCCCGCAGATGGTGAGCAAGCATGTTTTCTGCGGACGGCCTTTCGAGGGTTCCCTGATGCCGGGCGCCGGCTGTTTGGGACTGCTTCGGAGAGAACTATGGAAGACAGCACAGATTGGGGCGGGGGATGAATAATCTCCGGGAAGCATTGGTTACTAACTAGCTCAGAAACGCTCAGACGTATTCGGTAATTCTTCAACCGCTTGAGCTCCGCGGAGAACAACTCAGTCGAAGGAAGCCGAGTGTTTCTTGTTCAAAACGACATTTTTATATTCAACTAGTAGGAACGTTGAATTGTCTAACCATCACCATCTGCTCTTTGGCCATCCTGTGTTGTTTGCGTCTAAGATAGAACCAGGCTATATGCAGGGCCGCCTTCGACTGTAAAAGCTTCCTGTGCTCTTCAATAAACTCTTCTATAGCTTTTTGGTCCTCATCAGCTGTATCACGCTGTTTGTATCTGTATGCAAGCATCACCGCTGAAGGGGATTCTCCAGCTCACAGTTGAGCTCTGAGGAGGCCCTCCTGCCGAAGCTGTTGTCTCAGCATAGCGATCTCCTCGTCCTTCGCTGCGATTGTAACCCTCATTTTAGAAGTTGGTGAGGCTGCCAAGGGGCTCAATGAAGGTCAATGAGACATGGTCGTGAATACACTCTCGGGTAGTCGCGATGGCGGCTGCTCGTTCTGGCTGCCTGCCGTTCTCCACCTCTGGCGATAGAACAGCTGGTGCATAATATCCTTCCTCCAACTCAATGTTTCTCAAAGATGATTTGACTTCAGGACTAGACCACGTTGAGGGCTGCACGACTGGACCCTCCATTGAACCTGAGCATCGATAAGTGCCTAGCCATCACTGATAGCCTATCAGAGCTCACAGCTTACTTGGCCGGTACGATGTCTGCGCAGGCAAGACCGGCACCGACGGCCAATTGCCTTTATTCGCCGGTGACATCACCGAGCGAGTTTCAACCCTCCTGCCACTTGGCCTGAAGGGACGGGCTTTGTGAGTGCATCTCTTTTCCATACTTCAGAGTAGTGTAGGTCTTTGATAGCCTCACTGTATCGGACTCCTGCAATCCGGTTTCCTCGGCCATTTCCTGGTCGAGCTTGGGTGGCTCTATGTGCCTAATTGATACGCGCTGTTGATTCGCCCAGCTAGCGGGTCAACTCACCTGAGTGACTTCCGGGATTGAGACAGTCTGTTAGCGTATGATGGTTCGGGATCCCCTAGGAGAGCTTTCGGGAGCTCGCTGAAGTTGGCGGTGCTGCGTTTCAGATAAGCGAGCAGTCTCACTCGAACGATGCTGTTGGATGGTCGTCCCATGAAGCCGGTTGCAGTGATGCTCTCGAAAGTCGTCTGCTCTCGGCGCTAGAGAGTTTCCTAAGTCGAATATCCTAACCGCGCAGACTCGTTGTAATCGACCTCAATGGTAATGATGGTATCGTCTTGAAGCTGCTGATGGTTTCTAGTGGAGCCCTCTGCGACTCTGCAGGGAGAGGCGTACCATCGTCGCTGAAGGGAACACAATAGGTTTGCTGGGGACTGCTGATAACCTTGGCATGTTTTGAGTGGACACACTGTTGCGGGAACTAGATATCGATTCAGCCATCCTGGAGGCATCGGCTACTATAGGCCTACCGTTAAAGAAATTCAGACAGCCATAAGCTTCAGCCTACGTCGAAGAGTTTCTAGGAGGCTCTTCGTCCCAATTAGGGATCACGTCAGCTGATCCACGAGCTTCGGCCTCCGCTTGACCTGAAGGATGCGTGGCGTCCACGTGAGTGGACCCGTAGTTTCATTACTCGTGATGCTGCTACGACGCACCGTAGGGATCGGCATGCTAGTGTAGTCGCCAGTGTTTGACGCTAAGGTGGGTTGCGTGACATCGATCCGGAGCCTCGCTCACCATGGGTGTTCTGTGTGACGTCGTCTCTAGTGTCCTCTATTAACCCTTGTAGTTGGCTCTCGACTTCTCCAGTTTGTTGAGGGAATGAACAAACGTTACGGGCCTGCATTAGGCAACAATTATTGTCATAAATTGCGGACCTGCTCACGTGAACAGATGTGATCTTTCCACGTGGGCCTCGCTCTACTATAAGTATCTGGAGGATATGTTGACGAGCGTTCGGAGGGTGCAGTTCGGCTACACCAATGACAAACCAATCAACGTTGGCATCGTCTTCAGCGAGCGGGACGTCTTCAACCGTCAGTAAAGGGTCTTCCTCAACTCCTTCGTAGCCGACATAGTAACTATCAATGTCAAAGCTCCGCTTAAATGAGGAGTATACTCTCCCACTTCATAGCCTTGGCTGCCGCGGACAGGACCTGCCCCTCAGCTGCGCGGCACAGAGCCGCTATGTACCTGCCAAGCGCACTCTTCAGTTTGCCCGTCGCCAATACTCGCTTTGCGATCGGCCTCACTTCACTTGAGAGTCGAGCGAAGCCAGGTGAACGCGGAGCACTGCTAGGCTGCCTTCCGCTGCGAGATCGGTTTCTATCGCTCCTCCGTGCAGGCTTGACGATAACTGAATTGGATTACTCTGGGTTTTCTCGCGATTCGGGCTCCGCTAGGCGACACGAGATCCTTGTCCTTACCTGTCTGTGGTCCGACTTCTGAATAAGTGTTGTATCCGAGAACGTGAGGCATTGAATCTGACCAAAAGGTAGTTCGCTTCGCAAGATCGCTGGTTAGTTATGCCCTAGCAGTCACTGCAGGCATGACCACACAGGGTCGCCTCATACACTGCTTTCCGTAGTCGACAATATCAGTACAGTTATTTGGCAATAACAATCAGTATTACTGTCGTCAAGCAGGGGTTTAATTACGTCAGTTGACACTACGCATTAACGTCACCGATCAAGTGATAGTAACATAACTCATAACGCTGAAAGTATTCCGTGTGGTAGCTTGGTAGGAGGTCAAGCGTTTTTAGAGTACACTTCAGCGGTGTGGCGATAATGCCACGGAAATTTGCACAGTACTGCGAAGCTCGTATTGTATACTAGCCTTTCCGTACATTCACAGGAAGCCCTCCTCCCTGAACCATTATGTCTGGTCGAGCACCGTCAAAGTGTACCTCCATTCGCAAGCAGGGCTGCTCGTCTGATGCGTTCGAATCGCCCATCGTACAGTTGCCTTAGATCGTCGACATTCGTTACGACTAACACAATACCAAAAAGATGCGTAGTTGTCCACAAAAAGAAATAATGAGTTTACTAATCTCTAATTAGAGTACCGAACGGACGAGAGTTCCATATAGAACACTTAGTAACAACAACATGTATGCCACACAGCGGCATAATAGGGCGAGTCGATCACTCAACACATCACGCTGGAGCCGGACCGGAACTCACAGCCGAGGCCTCGCACGCACGGGAGCTTTCTCGGCTCAGACCGACACCGGTAGTCTGGTCAAGCTTGAGCCAGGAGGCCGGCGCCGACCCAGACACGAAGAATGTCGGTAACAGAGCGACGGACAGGAGAATCCAGCACAGCAGGAACTGAGTGGTATAGGGAATGCCGAACGTCTCGAGATCGAGGGTCCAGCCAAGAGTAGCTCCCAAGGACTGGATGCCCTTGTAGAAACCAGAGTATCTCGCCGCTAGAGTTGCATCGGTGCTGCCGAGGATACCAATAAGCCAGTAACTATATACTTGAATGGAGGCCGCCATGAAGCCGTAGGCGATAACAGAGAGGCAGGGCAGCCAATAATCACCGTTGGTGACGTCGATAAGTTTGCGGATGTCGTCATCTCTGTCGTAGCCGCCTCGATAACAGTACTGTACGTAGGCGCCTAAAATGAAGGCCAGGGTGGTAGAGCCCGCCGTGCACCAGTAACCGCTTCTCGATCTGGATCGTACTTTCCTTTTGGAGGAGTCCAAGACCAAACCCAGAAGCCACGCGCCGAGCATTTGCGAGAGCCAGAAGATAGCGCTGTTGAGGCCGCGAGTGCGAACGGTAAATAGGACGCCGTTGAAGGCGTTGAAAATATACGTATAAAAGTAATTACTAGAAAAGAAGAGTAACGATAAGAGCAACATGTTCTTGTCAAAACTGACCGACAGCGCCCCGAGGATCTCCTTACCAGGGCTCATGCACGGCTGGACCGTCACAGTGAAACCGTCCTCGCGGACGACTTTGCTTGGCGACACCAAACCGACTGCCGCTATTACAACACCGAGCAGCATAACGCCAACGAACACGAAATACGATGCGGTGTTGGCACTGGAAGGGGAATCCGAGGAAGTGTGGGAGTTGAGAGCAAATGCTAGGAGACCACCAATGACGCCACCAAGGTTGAAGATCGCCCAGAAAACGGATATATAATAACCCTTCCGGTGCTGAGGGGCGTATGCTAACATCAAAGCTCCCTGGGCTGTCCATAGCCAACCAGCGCCGATACCAAGAACCACACCAGAAGAAATAAAGAGCCATTGAAGCGAGTTGTTCATACCGGCCAGGTAGGCTGAAAGAGCGTAGAAGGCAAATGCTAGGCAACCGGAGGACATGAGTACACGGGGACCTAGCAGGTTGAAAAATGCGCCGCCGAGATAACCAGTGACAGCAAAGGTTAGGTAGAGGCTGGCATTGGCAGCGTTGTTGGCCGAAGGGTTCGAGGAACCGGCGCCGCCCAGGCCTTGGAGAGCGTTAAAGAAGCCCACGGAACAGAAGGCGATGATGCCTGTGAGAACCACCTGGACGAATCCACTGTAGATCGCACTGTAGGGAGAACGCATTGGAAACAAACCACACAACGAGGGGCTGACGGAAACAACCAGCTTTGCGCAATCTCAAGTGCAATCGATTTTTGCTATGAAATTTTCATGGAACGTAACCGAATACGATGAGATTGATATGTTTGATAAGTGAAAAATATCCTTATAAAGATTTTAAATAATAACGTATCGGCGCGCCTCTCCTCGGATATAGCTGATATAGCAATATCCACAGCCGTTTCATCCACGGCTGTGGATCGAAGAGGCTAAGTAATGTGAATAGAATAATGACAACGTGACTTGGAAATCAGCGATTTCAAGAGTGACTTCCCTTGGCAATCACAGGAGCGCACTACCCCACTAAACAACCCAAAACCTTCAAATGCGGCACGGAAAGGCAGAGACCCAATAGTAAGCTAACCAATACAACGGGTAGGCCTCCGTATGGACGAATGACAAACACAAGGCCAGTGAAAGAGTGTAAAACTAATAGTGTATTGTAAGTGTTCAGTGTTTATCCAAGGCGATGGCCCTCCCCAGTGAAACGCATGTCTCTTTGATGGCGCATCTCGGCTTGCCTGAAACCCAGCAATAACAGAGAATCACCGGCAGGGAAGCGATTACCGCTGATAGTTCGCCGCAGCGCCAGGCTGTCCCGCTCCAGCTCGCACCATAAGCTTGTTCCTACTCGGCACAAACATCAGTTCCGTCATAACCAACAACGGCCTACATGAACTCCGGTGTTTTAAGATACTCTTTGCCGTACTCCATCGGCACTACATCGCGGAGGAAGTAGTAGATGTGGGCCGCCCCCAGACCGAGGACGTCCATCCAGATATCTCTGAAGACGTATTAAAATAGTATTCGATATGAAATCGGGGAATTGTCTTTCTCGCGAAACCAAATACGAACCAAGGATGTTAGTAGTACTGAGACACGAGGAGTCTGCTATGAGATTTGCGGGATGATACGCCCGAAACTGACAGGGTGAAATATCGTACTGCGCTCGATGGAACTACTATCTGGACGCAATCGAGGTTAATACTCTTGCGTGAAGATTGGTTCCCGTCCAAAGTGCCTGCTCAGTCAAGATGGAGAACGATGCGCTTAAGCAAGGAGCATGCCTCTGCGATGCATCCAACTTTGCCGCCCGCCACTCCTAGAGAACTAGGGAGTGTCTGTTGTGTTTTTGTTTGCTGAGTATCACTCTTCATTTTTATGCGGCGTTGATTTATACGAGTTACCAGAAGAGGAACGTTAGCAGGGCGCTTGGCAATGATGGTTGAATTTAGCACCACCGTAAAGCATCACTAAGTAGCATACTAAAGGCTCGCCGAGGAAATGATCTGCTCACGGAGGTTAACATCTCCAGCTTGTTATTTCATTCGAGGTAGAGGGTCTAGATATTCGCCATCTAAAGTGTCTACAGGCGATGAATAACGAGTCACCCTCGCTACAGATGAATTAGATTTAAGACTAGATAAATCATGCAGATAGCGCCAAAGATACAAAGTAGGTCGGCTTACCCGCCCATTAGCATGGTGAAGAACATAAGGGCGAAGGGGAACTGATACCCCTGTATCACAAACCCAAAGAAGGACAACTGCGCATTCGGTTCGATCCTGAATAATATCCCTACGGACTGCCACCTGCTTCACTATTACCTTGACCAGTAGTATATGATAGCAAATATGAAAGATGGACCGAGGAGCGGTAGGCCACTGGGGTAGTTGAGGAATATCGATAAAACGGCAATAAGGAATGTCACAACAACCGTGAAGTAACTACAAGGTGTTACCAGACGAGGAAGCGGTATGGACCTACGCATAGTCCCCGGGCATGGCGCTGAACCTATCGGAGCGCTCCAATTTGGAACCGAAGGACGTGAAAAAGTAAAGCTGAAAAACCAACAGTCACAGACGCGAAAGCGTCCATCCCTTTCACCTGCATGACGAAGTTGAAACTGAATTTGCCGAGAAAGAGCACGCTTGTGAAGATCCTCCAAATGTTGAACTTTTCGTAGACCAACCGCCAGTCCAAGATAACCAGCATCGGGTTCAAGAGCCTGAAGATTCCCTACCGCTCTTTCCCCAAATCGCGCCCCTACTACCCCATTTGAACTAGACAAGTCGTTACGAACATTGCTGTGAAGACGGCTCTGGTAACAACAGGCAGACCGCGATACCAGCCTTCGGGGGTGTTGTCCATTATTAAGGTAATACCAAAAAACTACAACTGCATTTTACGATCGGATATCCGAACAGTGCGGTAATCGGAAGCTAGAACGCCGGTAGGGGAGATTGAAATAGGAAACTAGGTAGGTCGTCAGGTAGATCTGTCCATAGTAGAATGGTGTTATTGAAGGAAATAAAATTAATTGAGATTTAATGTAATCATTCACTGCATTCTATCAACCTCTTGAGTATCTTTCTGTTACCACCGGCAATTTGCCGGCGGCAAAATAAGTCAACTGTTAACTGGGCACCAGTAGCATTAACGACTCCAATAAGATTTTCCATCTACTGCAGATCCACGATCATTGGGGTAGCCCACACACCAAACTTTCAAGGATTCCCTAGATAGACAGCAGCAGTAAAAACTTCGCTCGCCTCTCCGTCGAGTATCTTCTGCACGCATGAACATGAGCCAGTGCGCAAGATAGGTGCGGTTCATTCCAGTCTCATTGAATCTCTGGATACTCCTACAGTTATGTATTTGCTCCCTAACTCTCTGGTCCCTCCCTCTCCGACCTAATGTGCTCCTCCTCTGAATACACCGCTGCTGCTACTGGTGACACACCAATAGTCAACAGATGGAATGACTTTGATCCTCTTGAAGAAGTAAGCCTCCCTACTCCTCTCGGATTAGTTAAAGTTAGGTTGTCGTTGGAATAGCCGACGGTAGCTGCTTCCCCCCACATGAACCAGCCTGCGAATCTGAGTTTAACGACCAGTAACGCCTGTAAGCATGCTCTTCTTCACTGTCCACATCCGTCAGGTTCACTAAGTACGGTTCGTCAATGTCCCACCCCTTCTCGGAGTTCCTGCCTTGGCCTACCGGACCCAAGCTCAAAAGGTTCATCGATCGCTGCAATGACGAGCTCGATGGTCTGAAGGAGGTATCTTGTTAATTCCGCAGTCGCCTCAAATCCTTCGCGTAGGTGCTAGAATCAGAAGGCGTCACTGTGAGGCGTCCCGACGAATCATGTTGCGATTTCAACGTCCGCACGAAAACTCCCGATTTCGAGAGCCCCAATCAGTACTGTGCAGTCTGCCCTCGGGACGTTATCTGCACTATTGGCAATGAGATATTAGAGGCCACTATGAGCAAAAGATCTCGGTAGCAGAAACCATGTACCAGTAGAATTGCTCAGCTCCTTGTCAGGTTCTTTGAGTACCGCCCATACCGTAAGCTTTGCCGCTACTACTTCGATAATGACCCCAAAGTAAGATGGGTGTCTGCACCCAAACCGCTCATGGCCGACTCTTCATACAACCCCGATTTTTGGACGTGGACTGAAGAGGAGAGGAAAGTGAGATAACTGCAGGGCGCTGTTGGGGTGACGATCGCATTTCCGTTAGGCAAACATGCATAAGTATAAATTCTGCTGCAACGAAAACGAAGTTTTATTCGATGCAGCCGACACTCAGCTGATCGGAGATGTCATGCTCGTCCAGCATTCTATGACTACTAATTTGGCAGGCATCCGCTGGCTTAAAAGACAGTATGAACCTCAAGGGATTACGGTAAGTTTCTGGTGTTGACCTTGCAGTTAATGCGAGCCTCATCTCAGGTACGAACTCTTCACTTCCCGTATGACTTATACCCATCGCACATCGACTGCACTTTTGTCAGTGTCAGACCTGGTCTGGTGGGTCCGAGATTCGGTAGGCATTACCGGCCAAGGCCTATTTGTAGGTGCTTACTAATCCTGACCGTCCTCCCGTAGAAGAGGAAATCAAACTTTTCAAGCAAAACGACTGGAGAATGGTTGATGTACGAAGGTGACTCGTTGGTACTTGGCCGCGAATGGTTCACAGGTTCCGATGTGGAACGGAAACCAAGAACATCCGGTGTTCTGCCAATCGTCTCGTTGGCTGTCAATGAACGTCTTCTCAATCACTCCCGATAAAATCTGTGTAGAAGATGATGAACAAGATCTTATCCGCTTACTTGAAGGAGAGTATGGTTTTGATGTCCTCGGCATTCCGTATCGCGGCGTGTTTGAATTTGGAGGATCTCTGCACTGCTCGACTTGGGACGTCCGTCGTCGAGGTGGAAAACAGAACTACTTCCCCAACCGAGATGGTAAGCACACCGGATATGTTCATACGGCATATCTTATCTCAGGTTGCGAGGAGGACGTTGGCTTGAGTAAGCTCACTCAGCTCCCGTAGAAACCTTTCATTTACGTCCCTCGTAGCAGTGGGGTTGACTGGCAGTTGATTCGTGCTAGTCGGCCAAAGGAGTGTCTCTTTTTTATCCTTATGCAGTTCTGTGTTTCGTCAATATTCTTTACTAGGACGAACCCAACAGTCACATCACTTGTCTTGTGACACACTTTTGTTAAGTCACGCTTCAAGTGGCTGGTGAACAGCCTAGCTAGGTTTCGTGCTTAGGCCGCCCATAGACAGTGTGTCACTAGCAGTCGATCTTATTCGCATAAGCTTCTACTTAGGGAGGGATGGTGCTGAGTGGCAGCATGGGCATACCCACTTGTCACTGCGCCCGTTAACTACATCTATGTCGGTTATCGTCCAGCGCACATGACTTTGATGGAACACTCTCTTTTCCGGTTACCCGCTGGCAGTTATGAACTTGCGTAGTACTTTCGCAGGCTTTGAGATTCCGCATGGTTGTGTGCTTGGTTTCTATCTACCTATAGAAGTCGTTAGTGCCCGAAAGAAATCGATTTCCCAGGCGGGCGCATATTTTAACTCGAGCATATCTTACTTTCCATTATCTACTTTTAAGGACCTTAGCTCATATTTGGTGGTCCAGCAGGATGATTGGCAGAAAGGGAGCATTTCGAGACCTCCTCATCGATAGTGGGGGCATAAGTACATTGTCACTGACAGCAGATGCACTTGCCTCGTTTTACCCGCCCCCCCCCCACACCGGACTTTAGGTCTAGAACCGATGTGAAGCTTTGTTAAACCTGTCGAAGTATGGCTGATCATATCACACTCTGCTTTTCATCAACAGGTTTCATCGACAGTTCTGACCTGCGTGATAACGATGAGGACTCCGCTCCCTATCATATGTTAAAATTTTCGTAGTACAAAATGCTGCGTCTCAATTAGACTTCGTTACTCTGTCTAATTCTGATAACCGAGGCAGATGAATACAGGGAGATGATATATTCAAGAGTCGGTGGCGCCGAATATATCTTTGCATGTGGAGGAAGTCCTATCACTACCTTAGAAAAGCCGACTGACATGAGTAAAAATAGAGTGAGAAAATTTGATGACAGAAAGAGCAGTCCTCACAGAGAGTCGAAGAAGCAACCAGTATGGGCCTACAACTCCCTACCGTACGCCTCAGATCTGGGTCTGACCTCCTCGTGTCATGGCGAACGATTCTTCGACTCGAAGATAGAAGAATACACTGCAGTGCGAGACGCTACCAGAGGCTGCTTCGAGGACGTTGAATTGATGCGTGCACCTAATGCGGAGAAACCGCCACGGAACCCGCCTCCCTTGACGAGAAGAACTGAACACCACATGCCAGCAAGGGTTCTCATCTCTTAAGCATTCTTTCAAGTTCCGATATGGAATGGCTACTATGTCGGCAATACAAGGGACGTTAGTGTCGACTTCAAGTTCGAGAAGGGGAAAGGTGAACGACGTCCATGTCGTTGGCAATCAGAGTTATGCATTTTACCAGCCTTTCTGCTCGGGCGCCATTCTAGTGAGTGCATTCCCATCTATCCATATAATTCTCGAGAAGAGGAAGAATAAGAAAAGCATATTTGATCGAAGACCCAATCTTGAACCCTCTGGGCATTATCTGTGCGGTCCTGAGCATATGATGGGAAATCTTACTTGGGCTCAACTCGATGCAAACCCGGACCGTCGTTTCTCCGGCAGTTTCTCTCTTCTTAGGATGCCCAAGATGTCGGGAAGTCAATAATAGATATTAATGTGACTAAGTGTGACATTTCCATGGCCTAGTGATCCGAGGGGTCAAATTAACGTTTTGAGATGTAAAGCTTTTATTATACTGTTTGCTGCACTCCTTGCGTTATGGGACGTCATTGCCGGTTATTTTCCGGCACAACCCGTAGGTAGCACTGTCGCTAGGTAATCCGTTGCCCCTTTACGAAATATTTATCGAACTACCTAGTCGCCTTCGAAACACAAATATTGATTTCCATCTCACATGTGGTCGGTTTCGCTCACGGTTGTCGTTACGGCGGCCTACATGACTAAGAGTATTTTCCGTTATGTTGTTGTACATGACAGTCTTTCCCTACACTTCATTACTCTCTCTACTATTGGTGGCCCAGGCGTATCGGTTGTCAGAACAAGAGCTTCTGTATTCGAGAGTTGGGAATGCAGAATATGTATTTATCCCAAATATACCTGTCCCTATAAATAGGGTTAATGAAGCCAAACGCATTGGTATGAGCAAGATACAGAAATTCCGAAATGAAATAAAGATTGAAGGCAAGAAAGAGCATAATGTCGACGTGTCGGACTTCGTAATATTTCACCAGGATTCTGATTATATTAAGAATATAACACATCCCAAGATTCTACGTCTCGAAGATGGGATGACAATGGAATTCAATGCGAAATGGCATCCAATCAGCAACTGCTTCGAGGATGTAGAATTAGTAATACCCGAGGATTCTTCCCAGACAAGTGAACGTTCCGAGCCAGTGTCTTTACCATTTCAAGAGGAGATGAACGAAATATGCAAGACAGGCTTTTCTGCCCTTAAGCCTTCTTCCGGACTACTTGTATCGGACGGTCACTATGTTGGCAGTCGTAACGATGTTACAATTGATTTAAAGTTTATGAACAACAAGGTAGGAAGTGTCGGTGTCGCTGGAGACCGATCTGGAGTTGTGTACCAACCCCTCTGCTCTGGTATTCTTGCAATGGCTTATGCTCCTTTAACACGCATGATTCTTAAAAAAGTGAAGGAACGTGGCGTGCTTGATCGCATGCTCCATGCAAGGGCATCTGATGAACGTTTTCTATGTGATGCGAGACATATAAGGAGGCATATTCCATGGCAACAACTCACCCTCTGGAACCACGGTCTGCCTGATAGCTTTAAGGTTCCCACAGTCTCAAGGCTTGAGCATCTTGAATAGCGTGTGTAGTGACGTCTCATGCCGTAAGATGTAAAGCTGTTAATATGTTGTGTGCTGTCATACCTGCTGCGAATCGCGTTTAGTTTGATATCTGATGCTCTCTTATCAACTATAGTCCTACAAATTAGTCCGAATTAGTCCGTTTTTCTGCAAGGTTCACTACTCTCCTCCCGAGCTCAGAGAGTCGTGTTCTTATGAAGTCTTGAGTATACCACCCAGGTTTCACGATCCAACACGTACTGGTTATTGATAACTGATAACTTGGTGTGGAAATGTTGCCTGATTAATTTGATACGACACAAGCAGTGCGTCCAAGTAGAATCGGTCAGTATCCGCTTAGAACTCCTGTTATAGGGCTCCTGTTACAGGAGTCCCTTATGTTGCACCGAACTGTGACGCGCTTGGGAGCCGTACGCGGAATAACCCTTAAGTCTCATTTTATGGGTTGCTACTTCAGTATCAACTTGCTAGAGACTTACCGCGTAACCAATCGTGTGTAGAGGGCTTATCGGAGTAGCTTCCTGATCTCACCTCCATCAGCGACCCGTCGGTCCTCGCATCATATGAACCACGTATTTACCGCAACTTGATAATATGAAGTAGTACTTCAGAAGGACTTATACCTAGGTATAAGCGATGTGAAAATGTTTGATGGCAAAAGATATGGTCGCGACGGAAAGTCGAAGAGGAGATGAGTGTGGACTTACAGCTTTATCGCGTATAATCGCGAGGTTGGGTTTGTCAACTCCTGCATTCGCCCAAAACTTTTTCGTCTCAAAAATGGGATCACCAGTGAGTACACGGCAGACAGAAATGTAAAGAGCGATTGCTTCGAGAACGTTACACTCTTGAGCGAGTCATATGGTAAGGAGTCTCTAGTAACCGAGCCCGCCTCTATTGAAGTTGAAGAGGAACTCGGTTATATATGCAAGCAAGGTTTCTCAGCTCTCAAAACTTCTCCTGAATTCCCGGTATTGGATGTCTACTATGCGGGTAGTAGGATGGAACTAGACGTGGACTTGGAGCCAAGGAGAGGCCAAGTAAATGACGTTCACGTTGTCGGCGGTCGGAGTAGGGTAGCTTACCAGCCCTTCTGCTCGGGCGTTCTTGCGGTAAGTCAATCCCCTGCAACCTTTATGATCCTTGAGGAGAGAAAAAAGGAGAGGAGCACATTTGGTCGGAGATCTCAGCGTACGGAACCCTCTGGACATTATCTATGCGGTCCTCAGCATATTAGAAGAAATCTCACTTGGTCTGATCTCCAAACAAAGTGGGACCGAGACCTGCCCGAAAGCTCCCAGATTGCCACGAAATCCCCGAAATGAGAAAACAATAACATATAGGTAATCGGATGCTGTCGATTCACTTTTGCTAGGTTCATCTGACGTGTTACATGAATGCTGGGATATGTGAAGCTGTTAATATCTTATTATTGTGTAGATGGGACTAATCGGTTAACCCTTCCAAATCCACCTTCGTAATAGTATCACTGAATAATGAACTGTTGGACCTTACACAGGAGTGATTATACAAATGGGAATAGAACCTTGAATAAACAACAATAGTCGAATTCCTTCTAATCACATACTTTAGTAAATGTACAACTACTAAGCTGTATAACAAGCTAGAATATTAGTTATGGGCAATTGGGTTGTGTCAAGGCTTAGCAGTTAAGCAGGGACAAAAATTGTGTTTGTTATCATATATATTAAATTGCCTATCCTTGCACAATCATCGTATCAGCATCCCGCTACACTTGACAAAATGCTCCACGACCGCCTACCGTGCTTGTTCTACAGCGCGGATACATAGGAAACGTGAAGGAGAATAGCATTATTCAAGCCAGACTCCGACAAAGTGAGCTGATTCGTGGGCAGTCACTTAACCTAGCTTGTCGCAACAACATGGGTAGTGCGACGGAAATTTAGCTAGACCACCAACTGGGCCGGGGGGCGGGAATTTCATGTGCTTAAACGGGCCAACACAACTGTATTCGAACTAGGAGGCATGGGTGCAAGAAATTCTACAGCATCATATGTCACAGGTCAATAACTGGTTATAGTCGTTCCTTGCGTGGAGTGCCCTTCAGCGATGATCTTTCGGTGTCGCGGCCACGAGGGGTTGTTTGTGGTGATGACCGGCGATGACGGTAGCGAATCCTTCGATATGTTCGAGGGGACTTACCTGCGAAATAATATACAAAAGGGAACAGCTGCACGCTATACGCGAATCCTTACCTTTAGGGGGTGATATGGTCTCGCGCGGATCTGCTCGGTGGATGCCGCTCAGCACCGCTGCCACATATGATTTCCGTGATGGGATGCCGTTGGTGAGGTCCATAGCCCCACCCAGGCTGCCAAAACGCCCTTGTGTCATTGAATGACTTGCATGTTCTTTCACAAGGGCCGGTCCCGCTGGGCCTTGCAGCAAACCACCTCGACCGGACAAGCTCTGCTCCGTCCTGCAGGTGGGTAAGGACCGACGGGGAATGCGGATAACAGCGTTAGTGGATTCACTGTTCGGCAGGGTACTCGATGATGGTTGAGGGATCGACCGTGACCGCATCCTTGGCTGCCTGGCCATTCGGGCAACAAACTTCTTAGATCGGTCGGTCGGTGCCTTGCCTCCTGGTGTCACCTTTTTAGCGGTCTCGACGTCATCCGAGTCACTATTGGCTGCTGGCTCTTCTCCATTAAGCGATGAATTCAAGTCGTGCACCGTTGTAGCGACTGCTCGTAGATCGTCAAGAACACCCTGGGGCGAGAGCGTAGCCAAGTCCTCGAAATGCAACCACTGCCGATCTGCCGTTACATCGTCCGCTCGATAGTCTACTGGCACTTGGAAATACGTAGCCATGGCACGACCAAGGGCTGCTCCAATAGTTGCCAGTCGAGTTTGATCGAATTCGGCAATATACGGCGGGGCGTCCGTCTGGGAGCCGTAAAAGCTACACTCGACCGTATAACTGTTTATAATGTCGAACTGACGATAGGCGACAGACCGCGCTGTCTTCAGTTGCCCCCGAGGGAATCGCCATCGTGAGGAGTCGAATGAGATATCATCCGTAGCCTTGGATGCTAGCTTGGGGTAAACCGCGCAAGCGATACTAGGCGCGCCACAGCCGTAGAAAAAGGCGTCTGTCTTCTGTGAGTGACCGTGAAGATCTAGGAATAACTGAAAGCGGACGAAAATTAAATAAAATACATCTCTAGCACTTCTAAAGCAGTCATATAATTCCTATTATTGAATGGAGTGTTGAATAGTCAGTTTTGATGGCAGTTGGGTAGAACGCTCGAGCATGTGAGAATGAGTTACATGAACGTTTGTCATCTCTTTCCTCGACGCCTCATTAGACGCTTCTGACACTTGCCTCGCCGACCTGATGAAGCTCGTGCAACTTACGCAGTGGCACCGGAGGGTCCTACAGGTGATGACCGTGTATTCCCATATGCAGTGTGCCTTCTGCTGTGTTTAAGAGAGATGCTAGTCGCCTGCCATGACGCCGTTATACTAGATCTCAGTAACGTTAGCTACAACGGGGTATCGTCTGGCCCGCAGGCTGCCATTAGGACTTGTTGGCCAGCGGCTTTTAGATACTCTTTAAGTTTGAACACCTTCAAGAGGCTACAGGGGCGAGATCTAAAAGCGCTACGGGAGGGTCACCTCGGGATGAATCACTGGGTTGGGATCGGCCCAGGTCCGGTTAGGATCGACTCCAGCTAGAGTTGTTCTCGAATTGCCATGTACTACACCGTCAACGTTGACCATTGGCACTATATGGAAGCAGTACCTGCCGAACATTGCTAAGACAGTGACAGGTACTGTATATTAGTCTGCAGCTCTATTGCCATCGTTGGCAACAAAGGCAATGTATAAAGATACTTCTATATCAGTTGCATGTCTCGGCTAGAATAGGAGTGCCAACGAGCATTCCCTTCGGCTACTTGGCCCGTAGGTGCCGAGCAGTATCACTGAGTAGCCAGTGCAAGAGTCCAAGACACATCCATGTCCCCACAGTCTCCCCTGGATGCTGTCGGGCAATTATAACCACACCTGGCCTGCTGCGACGGACAGCTTCCACGCGAGCTGATCTGGCTAGAGCGTTGTTCGCCGTATTGACATAGCAATCTCACAAATGTCGATGCCACAGTGCTAACTTTCTCGAGAAGTCCACCATCCGCGTGTGTGCTTGTAGGGCTGCTGCAGGGCTGAAGATAAGCTTATGAATGAAACGTATAAACCCGTGAGATAGTCAGTGCCTATGCCCGCGGAAGGGCGTGCAGACATCAGGCGCCGCGCCATCGAAATTGTCGACCACCTGAGCTTCGGCAGACCCCCGTGGTGATCGAAAAGACTTCAGTTAGATGCGCGTCAGGTTAAGATGACTGCGGGTTACCGATGGTCAATATGGCTGCTGCGCGCGTGGACTTTGTCGTCGCTGCCACTGCGGGTAAGGCCTATTTTAGGCATAGGCGCGTGCCGTTGCATGGACGGCGCCACTGCGTGCAGAGAAGGGCCTGTCCAGGGCGCATGGTAGCCGCTCGAGGGCCGCCGGATTCTCCGTTACTTCTTTGGATTCGCTGATTGGTCGAGTTGATATATTGTGTCCATTCGGACTCACTTCGAAGTTTGCGTATCGACGCAGGAGCCTAAACCAGCGACTAGGTCACCGGTGAGGGAAGGAATTTTACCAGCGGCCTTCTGTGCGCCATCGACTTCAAATAGACTGGAAAGTTGACCGGGTCAGGTGCGAAGTCCGAGACAAGCAACATCGGTATAGGCAGGCCTCCTAGTGAGGTGCCGACGTATTCCTACACACACAAAGTACTCCTTCACTGAAGGCAATGCTGACCTGCCAGAGATCATTCTCGAAGCGCGAGTCTCGCAAGGCACGCAGGTGCGACGTCAATGTGGTATAAGCGAGCGGAGGCGCCATAGCGAATGCCACAACTTCGTCTGTGTAGCCCTTGAAAGAATATCGGAAGCTTAGGGTGTAGCTGACGGGGGTGGCGTCGGCTTGTGAAGGCAGGCTGTCGCATGTGGCCGTCTGTGGTGTGTAGGAGACGTCAGTGCACCGGTCGGTGACCCAGCCTCTTTCAAGCTCTCCAGAATGAAGGGTGAACGGTTTCATGCCGATTTGGTAAAGTGACTTCTTTTTCCTCAAGTTGACGATGTTAAATGCCGCTGTTATTTCTACTGGTAAAGCATATTTCTCATCCTTCTTGTAGCCTAATGTCACGTACTCAACCGACATGACGCTGAAGTACCCTACTGTTCGTATTAACTCGCGATGTGAAGTAATACCACTGCGTATGTTGGGCAGTGGAGTTGGTATCATTCTCGACAAGCAAATCATAGCCGACCTGCTCTAATACTTGACACATTCGACTAAGCGTTAGCGCGATTTACGTCCAAGCGCGGGCTGCCTTTCGTTCCGTGTCTGGTTTCCACTACACTCGTCGTGTCTGCGCTCTCGAGGCCTATGAGCAGCAGGAGGCGACCATGAAGGCATGTGTTTCAATATGGTTTGCCTGTACCTTGGGGTAAATAGGTTAGGCTCGTCAACGTTGCCGAGGCCAGGTTGCCAGATTCGAAGCAAGAGGAAAAACACAGCGGTTGCGAACCGAGCTGCTGCCGCCCGGTGCTGCTGACCGACACGCACTGCTCTCGACACTTCGCAAGTTTTCATTACTCGGCGAGTGGTGGGCCCGTCGCTTCCCTATGTGGCTCCAGCAAGGTGGAAGAGCAGCTTGGCATTCGCCGGCTCATCTTTGTAACGCCGACGAAGGACGCCTCCTCTGGACTAGTTACAGCCTATATG
This sequence comes from Perkinsus chesapeaki, assembly GCA_013115145.1. Taxonomy (NCBI): domain Eukaryota; phylum Perkinsozoa; order Perkinsida; family Perkinsidae; genus Perkinsus; species Perkinsus chesapeaki. The sequence goes on along the minus strand of JAAPAO010000031.1, from coordinate 102,707 downwards.
GGCTCAGCCTTCAACTTTAAGTACTGCCTACACCATCTCCGGAGCCATCATTAAAAATTAGATGCCTCTCAAACTGCTTGAAGTTGCCGTAGTTGGGAGGTGCGGCACAAGGCTCGTATCCGCAGGGGAGAGTGAAATCGGTGATTGGCGCCGAGCTGTCGGTGACGATCTGATCATCTCCCAGTATATTGCGCTGGCCATTGCGCCTACCTGCTTCACGAACTTTTTCTTTTTCTCCCCATCACAACCGCTGTTGTACGCCTAACAAAGCGCGCCGCAGTCCAGCCTGGAGACTCACAGCTTCAATTCTCACCACCGCAGGAAGAGCGCTCTTGATCGCCAAGTCCAGAGGTAAAGCAACGAAGAAACTAGCCTCATCGCCGTTCTCGACTGTCTGAGCGCAGGCAGCTCGAAATTAATGCCTGCTTCAATTCCTACAGATTGGTTCGGACCTATCGGGTCGTCGGCACCAACTGCCGCCTTGGTTTGGGCATGATTTGAAGATGAGCGCATGAAAACCTCTGTTACGAGGAGAGGTAAGCAAAGGAAGTTCGGTGGCAATACCGCAGCGGCATGAACGGCGTGTAGCACTGGCAGGAGGGCAACACGACAGTAAGGAGTGAAAGATATCAATACAGCAATCGAAGTGATACTAAACCTGGCCCCACAGCCAGAGCTTGAATCTGCGTGTGACATACAAAACGAGCAGACCGGCCAAGACGGGGAATACAAGCTCGCGGATGGCTTCCGATACGCTGGAGAATCTGAAATGGAAAGAGAGTCCATCAATCGGGGGTCAGGTTTCGAAGACCTTCCTAGAATCAATTGGTTTCGCGCCAGAGCTCCCCCGGCTGGTTGTTGCTCAGTAACGAGATGCTGCTGCTCGAGCTGCTGTTGAGAATCCATCTCAGCAAGAACTTCGAGGGCTTCCCTGACGCATCCAGATTCTATCTTATAGTAGTTGAAGGCAGCTTGGAGATTCATCAGATCAGTTCGCATCGTGCCTGCGAGGAACACCTGCAAAGTCACCCGGTGGCGGCGCCACTCCAGGAGCTATCTAGCCTCGCAGGAGTCCATTCCTCAAACAGAGTCCCTAATGGGAGGGTGAAAAAGTCCAGCTGGAAGATATTTTCTGGACCAAAAGTGAACAACATATGCACTTCTTCTGGGGACCTCAGACAGTCACTTACTGTCCATCTGCTTTGTGGCGCAGACTTCCCGTACCTCCTCAAACATCACAGGGACCTGACTTCCTCCGTAATTAGCAGATTCGATCTACCCTTCACCTGTGGCGCTGGTGATTCCACCATCATAAATGCCAAACAGAGAGTTGCCAACTGAGTGACTCCGAATCTGAACAGCCACTGTGGACATTGCTCACACTGTCTCGTCCACGTTACTCTTGAAGGGTTTTTGGGTGTCTGGCCAAGAAATCCGCGATCGAGGAATACCTGATCCGTGCCTCCGCAAACAGATGAGCAAGCGTTATGCGACTACAGCTCCGGATGGTCGCTGCCGACGCCAAGCTCTGCCGCGCCCCAGGCCATGTTCGCGAACGATCTTGGATCCGTCACCTCGCCGCGTTTTATCGACCTCACTTGCTGCTTCAGTATCTACTTCATCAAATCTCCTCTTCCTCGTACAGGCACTACAGATACCATGCCGAAGAGCTCTGTAGGCTTGTTGTAGTTCGCCAGTGCGTAGGAGTAAAGCAACATGGATTCGTTGGACAAGTTGAACTTGTCCAGTTTTTTCATGCTTGCCTGAGATGGCCCATTCTCCACGGTCTGGCTACCCGAAACCCACGGAGGCTATGATGCGGAACAGCTCTTCATTATCCTGTGCGTTTAGTGTCTTCGAGAATGCCCATGCCGTATTGCAAAGTCTATGAGGCTCGAAGGTATCTATCTGCCAAGGGACAAGACTCCTCTCCGAAGTTTCTGGCGCTAGGCACCATATTGATTATAGGTGGCGCTGCAGCCTCGAAGAGCTCTGGACAGCACACATCCATCTTGGCGAATCCCCACAGAGCGAGCGAGAGGTTCACCGAATCGAAGTGATCGATGTACTGAGAGGACACTACTAGTTTAATAACACCCCATGGTGACAGAATCACCCAAATCATGTGACGTGCGACCATCTGGTAGAGTCGCTTATGAGGCAGACCAATGTGTGTGACAGCCCAGATGATGTTAGCGAGCTCCTTTGGTGAGAAACATGCCGATCTGCGCGGTGCAGCTGTTACGATAGAAGTGCCATCGGCGCTACTTGACGTCTCTAATGAGCTTGCCGCTGCCATTGGCCGCTTCTATTGGAACTGGCTCGTCCACATAAGACATCACGTTGGCGATCTGCGAAGACACTCAGCATCCAGCGTTGGTTCAGATTAGTGGACTTCATCGAGGAGGCCAATATAGCGATGATCCTTCCGTAAAAACGCCTTGTTCTTCAAAGCCTGGTTCGGGTCCATCAAGGCGAGCGACTGACATGGTATCGCCTCCTTTACGGAGGTGGATGATGCCCTACCGCCAGTTTGTAAAGTGCTGTACCGATGTTGACAATATTAAACCAATTGAGGCCCTCAGACACCACATCTAGGACCTCCTCAAGAGTCTCGGCCTGAGCACGGCAATTCCCTCACCTACAGTGTTTTTAAGCTAGACTTGTAATATTTGTTTGTTAATGCGGAAGTGACCAGCCTTTTTCGCCCGCCTTCGGCGCAGCTGATATCTCTTTTCTTCTTCCGGGACCTCCTCCCCCGGTCCGTACTTGCGGTAAGCTAGCTCCTCTGAATCTTCCGGCTCCTCAGGCTGACACCCAACCGTGTGCGCGCGCCTGTCTATGTGCTACCACGGATGGGAGCCTCGGACGGCGAGCTTCTTCTTTACTCTGTAGGCTGTCCAGCACGCGTGCGTGCAGAGCTTTGAGCGCGATGAACCACCCGCTGTTTTCCGAACGACTGAACATCCGGTCGGTTCATCAAGTAAGCCAACGCGCGTGCATCACTCGTTGGCTGGAACAGCATCCGTAGGCTCAGTCTGACCAATCGTCATTGCAATTAATGGAATGTTAAGTGGCGTGGAATTGGCTATGTCAACGCTTCGTTCACTTCACAGTAGCTGGATTGACAAACGAAAAATACGATATTCAAGAATATGAAAAAGTCAACTTATTAAATCTAGTCAGAAATTGACAATTTACTATCAAGCGTTAGACGCTCATGCTGCTGTGAGCATACGGACGTGAAGGTCCCAGGAGGCGTACATCGCCGCAGGAATGGTTGGATGCCAGGTAACTGAAAAGGATTCAAACGACGTTACTCACAAAACTATTGGACTATCCTGGAGCCGCTAGTACGCGATAGAAAAGAAACCGCTAGGTCTGGATTCTTAACTTCACGCTTGTACCGCGGGTGGCTAGAACCGTAAGGTTATATACAAAGGTAATAGCTTGGCATCGAAGCTCTGTTGGACTGGGGCAGTTCGAATAGAACACATTCGGAGAGCAGGCATGTTGAATGTACCCCCGCAGTCTTGATGACGCTGTGATTGAGTCTTATACCGCGGTCAGTGGGACTTCCATATCTCTTACCTGCACGCGTCGTATGAGATCTATCGTACCAGTCCTGGGCATCATCGCTGTCATCGTCCTCCGAGTCCAGGCCTCGTAATGGCTGCCCGGTAGCGCGGAACCTGCCAGGAAGCGCTGCGTAACGTGACGCCAGTTATTGCGGACGTTTTTCCGAAGGGCGAAGGATTGTAGATATCCCAGAGCTGCATCACTCCGTCGGCGCTGCCAGAAAGGATGTACCTGCGAATTGATCGTCACGCGCCGCGAAAATATATTCCTACCGGCCCCCTGTTGTGCGTAACGGAGACAAGCGCGCGCGGATGAGGGTACGGTGGACTTTGTGACCGACGAACGTGAACAGGGATCTGATGAACTGTCAGGCGAGACGATGTCTGGTGATGATGCCTGCCTATCATGCGGGTGAGTATAGTTTTCAAGAAGGGGGTCGCCAGGGTAGGGTCGACTTCTATAGTCCCATGCTGGAGTTCGCGGTGCTGCTTGGTATCGAACGTGGTAGTCAACGGAGCTGACCGGAGCTGAAGTAAGAACCTCGACGAGCGAGCACAGGAAAAGGAGTTATGTTGGACATCTGTAATGATACTATCTCAGAGGCACTCCACGACACTCATGGAGTCGTTGTTGTCCCTTTGGGAAGAACTGCGTGCGGATGGTATCAGAGAGCCATCTACCCTCCGAGAAATGTTTCTTCAGGATCAAAAAGTTTTCCCAATACGAAGGAGATATAACAAAAATATAATTCTTCTATTATACCTTGTATTATTATTTCAAATATTTCTACAAAATACGTTCCTAAACCGAAAAGAAATATTTTTTCGGCCAGGGCAGTAGTCGGCGGACTAGTCCCAGGGCTGGGCCAGCCAGCCGGCCAGGCAGTGCACTACTGCTAACTGGATGCCACCGAGAGGAGACATCAAACGCATCCCTTCTGGGCCCAACACCTGATGCTTCCTCGAACAGTATGGGATCTCGAGAGCTGGCGCTGGTTCCCCAGATACCTGTTCTCAAATCCCAGAGCTTGACCTTCTGATCCTTGGCATTGGAGCACAAAAGATACGAGTGAGCGTCGGACATGTGGAGACTGCAGATACCATCAGTATGACCAACTAATACCTGATTGAACAATGTACCGGAGGAGTACCATATAGGATGTGCTATAACAGAAACCCTTTAATAGAAGCATACTAATGCGACGCTGCATGTTTCTTGGTTAATATACAGCACAAGCGTCAACTCAAGATACGCAATTCTTCACCCTCAGGGGATCGCCTAGCCTCACAAAGAGATGTTCTCTGGAGGGCTCTAATGCGGAGCTACAATAGAAAATATGTTCCCAGATTGGAACACTAATGGCATCCCTTCCGGGAATATCTAATGTAGTACATCTTTACCAACACACACAAAGGTAGAGGTATGGATAGCAGCAGCAGGGATAATGAGAAGTCTAAGATAGTACGCAATAGCTCTCTTCCATCGCAATTGGGAAACATTCTTGAACGAGCAATACGATTCATATACTCGCTTCAGTCTTTCACATAATATCAACGACTGCGTCATCGTACCGAAGCTCAAGGAATCTTTCAGCCGTTTTCCTGGCGAATGACGATCACCAAGGCCTACCTACCCCAGATGGTCTCCGCATACCCCTCGTGTCCCACAGGCATATCGTACCATCATCCCCACCCGAGAACAACACTGCTCGCTGGCCGCAACTAAGGGGCATATTCTCCGACGCCCGCCTTGCCATCATGGAAGGTCCTACTCCACATGAGGAGTGCACAGTGCGTTAACATCTAAACTGTTATGGCTGTGAGCTGTGCAGAAAGTCATCTCGCGGAGGATGTCAAATAGGTGGATGCCTCCAACCTGAGATGGGCTGAGATAGGTTGCCACTACGCTCTTTCACATCGGTGACTCGGGGCAAGGCGGCTCTGTAGCACTGAGCATTGGAGAGCGGCGCGGTCAGTTCTCGCTCAAGGAGCTCTAGTACCGGCTTTCTTTCCAGCATCCACCAACAAAATTCAAAAAATCTCATCGACGCACAATCTCATCGTGAGGAAGCGCGTTCTGTGAGAGCCAAAAAGTTTTTCTAATACGAGAATATGCTTAGCCAAGAGAATAACATCTCAGGCCAAAAAAAATAACATCGAACGCATTCGTAGTGGGAAAGTTGATGTTCCTCTACGACTCCCTTAGCATACTGCGGGACCTAGCTATCGAAGACTCCTCGAGAATGCCCCTACCATCGAGCCAGCAGCAACTTGCCAGTCGCCGGTGAATCTGGTGGCCCACACCCCAATTCTGAAAGCTATATAATGCAGGAGAGGTAAGACTGAGGCGTCCACCTTGTATCATCCAGAATCAATGATTTGCTGCGCATGCCGTCTCTCTCATAGTCAGCGGTGAAGTTCAACACTGGACTGATGGACGAGGTGATCAGTGCCGCCCGGGAGGGATGGTGCTGAGTGGCAGCATACCCACTTGTCACTGCGCCCGTTAATTACATCTATGTCGGTTATCGTCCAGCGCACATGACTTTGATGGAACACTCTCTTTTCCGGTAAGTTCAACTTCCTACCCTGCCCCTCGAGTTGAGTCGAATCGAACCTTACAAATATCAATCAATTTTTCCAGCTCTTCCTCTCACATGTGGACGCAAGCGTCTCTTCCCGTGACGAAGAGTCTGTGCCCAGACGGCGACATTCTGATATCGTATGGGCACTCGCCAACCCACGCCTGAGGATTCGCCGTCGATTCTAGATTCGGGGCAGCCATGTCTACTTCGCCAGTTCCCCGGATGATTTTCTCGTTTCGCCAGAAAAGGCCGGTGAGCTGATGCATCGCAGCTCGCCTTCCCGTCATCGACAATATGCGACACTTCCGCTCTACGCTAACTCGATACGCACTCCGCTTGGCTGCCGGCTGCCACGGTCCTGAAGACTTCCCACTGCACTCTGTCTTGTGTGATCCCCACCTGGCAGCCTTCCGCTGTGTTGGGCCAGGAAGCGCGCTGGTTGGTCATCAGGTAGCATCCTGTAGCTCTTGGGGAAGCCTTTATTCAGAGCCTATCATGGCCACTCTCCCTTCAGGTGTGCCAATCGCACAGTAGAGCCTAGTGCCCCACCAAAGCGAAAACATCTCAGGTATTGAATCAGTTGGGTTTGGAGTGTGTTGCTACAGAGTGCGTACTGCAACGCTTGCAATATAAGTTGTCTTACTGCATGTGCTTAGTATTCACCAACAGACGTAGCCAAGAAGCTCACCTTCATAAATTTGTGCCAATCAGGATCTAGAACAATCGTCCGTGTGATAGCGAAGGATCCGCGGTCTCTATTCCTCAACTTGTCGAGAGCCTCCATATCTGATCTGAGCTCCGACAGGTATGGCCTAATAGAGGTAGAGCAAGCATTCCCCATACGAAAACAACGGTTTGCCTGTCGACTCCTCAGCAACAATATTAACAATTAAACAATTATTGCTCCTAAAGCCAATATAAATGAGACTATCCCCGCAAGGTTTAAGAGTTAAAGGCAATACTAACATGCCCTGGCTTTAGAACATTATAAACCAGACTATCTCCGTATTGCAATCTCCTCAAGGCAGCAGAGCAATAACATCACTTCGCATTTCCTTCTTGTAAAAACTAGGTCGAAAGGTACTCGATCGACCACTCAATTTGGGATAATATTGGTATCCACACGACAGCAGCCAGCCCGCGGGCAGTAAGATCCAACTGTGCTCCCACCACCATCTTACTGTTTCAAGTATGCGACTCTAATATAAATCCTGAGCGCATACGCCTTGGCATTATCAGCGTCGAGCTCGATAGCCACACAGGCGGCCTCCAAGGCTCTGTCATACTCAGCAAGTCGGCACGCGCCTGCCAAAGGTACCCCGACTCCTCCAGTACAGTGACAAGCACGCCGACCAGAGTCGCGGCATTTTCGATGATACAAGCACACCGGTCGACGTCAAATCGTCTGGGACACCAGTTCTCTCGAATCGATATGAGTAATGTGCCTGTTTTGAGCCTAACACCGAATTAGTGAGCCGATTATTTTCAATGAGACCATCTCAAAGTCCCTATTGGCCCCGACACATAATTCTCAGTACGGCCTTCCCCGGTTCTTTCGTACATGGCGTTATAAGGAAATAGGTATACTCCCGAGTAGGGATGGATAACACGCAAAATTAGCATTCGCAGTTTTTGAGAATCGGTGCCGCTATGCAATGATGCTCATCTTCACTGTACACATACTGAGGAACAGTGCACTTACGGTTGATAGTACTCGCTTCTGCAGTAGGCGAAGAGGGCAAAAACACAAACACAGGGGTACGAATTCAGTGTGCGCAAATTACCAAAATTCAGTTTGTCTCCTGCCGTAGAGCGGCGGCTTCGGCCACCGAAATTGGACGGTGACAGCAATACAATAGAGTAATTCATATTTCTTCGATTTATCACTCATTATTAAGCGTTGCACGTCCAGATTTCATCACGCCTAGTGAAGTGAATCACCGCCTTACAAACACAGTAGAGGGCAACAAAGTCGGAGTCTTGCCGCTGCCCGATCTTCGTTTCTTTACTGCAGCTGTGATCACTAGTAGTCGACACTATTGCCTTGTAACCCTCATATCTGCGCGCGGAACCTTCATCGCTCTATCAACCGCCTACTTGGAGTAGTTGGAATCCAGAAAGCTGCGGAGCTGACGCACAGTGGCATCGTCTACAGTGCTCCAAGAGACATCTGTGCCGGAGTCCGATTCTGAGGGGAGCAGCAATTTTCTAGCGTTACTAGCAAAGCGATTTCAGATAAAAATAAGACTAAGACTCCCACGTCGGAAGGCTCCCATGGAGATCTACGGCAGTCGCTCCCCACCAGGTTTTGCCGGAGACCTCCGCTTTCGGGAATATGCACGGGAACGGGTCTGGTTACTATCGCCCCGTGTTCGAAGATTTTATTGACACCGCATCATATTTAGATAAAGTACATGACAGTCGGAACTAGTACGGACGAAAAGTAACATTATCCTGCTCTCCCACCATTCGGCGAAATACCAATTCGGATCACAAGGAATCCGAAAAACAGACCTAGAGGTAACATGTTCCTACAACGTGGAACCTACGGTTGTTTACCTTCCTCGGACGAGCTGCAGCTTGACTCGGACTGGAATAGTACTCCAGATGACATAACTCTCTCAAGTGCCGAAAATATCGACAAGAACATAACACTACGGCGATCCCTCTGCTGCTCTCAGATTCTCGCGCGGCGCCTCTCCAGTGAAACCTTTCCGACACTACGAACTTCTAAGTCCTGAAATCTGCAGAAGGCAGGTCTCACTTTCAAGCCTAGGTCTTCATCAGATCGTGCCACCCCAAAATCGTCGAAACACCTACGCCTATTTAATAATGACTAACACAATACCGCCTACAATAGAAACTAAGTAGTAGGGCAGCAGTCAGTTGTTAAATCATACCAACATAAAAACAACAAGGAATCGCCTCCTTGGCGGCGGTGGGCTCAACGTAATAATAAGCAGTTAGCCCAGAAACAGTGTACAAGATTGTGACTGCGGCAAAACTCAATCAATCAGTCTTTGCCTTCATCGCCCGAATCGGAGCTCATCATCGTGCCGAGCCGCTCCAGGGTTTTGATCTCCTTCGCCAGGGAGTCCTCTCGCACTCGAGGATTGGAGGCTTCTGAAACCGGTAAGAATGCAAAAGAGAGCCTTCCCTCAGATGCACCTGAATCCGAGTCGAAACCAGGCCCGTCTGTCACTAGAGCCACAAACTCCTCGTACCTATGACACGAAATCACCTGGCGGCAAGCCGGAACCGTCCTACTGTATTTGGCCATCACCATTGATGTCGCACTCCTTAAGGAGCTCCTCTATTCGAGTGCCCATATAGTCTTCACCCAGGATGGTCCGAAGGTTCTCCAGCGAAATCGAGCCTGAGCATTCGACGTGCATAGTCTATGTAAGGGCAGTATCATCCAAGCAGCCACATCTCTGTCAGGGACTACTCGGCAACGGCCAACCACCACGGCATCACCGCTAACTGACGGCGGCGTTAAAAATATAAATCCTTGAGAGAACTCCACCTGACTCACACTTCTCCCTTGAGGCCAAAACAAATGAGGACAAATGGATTCAATTCAATGGAATAAGCCCCATTTCCGGTACACAACAGAAACGCCAACTTCAACAGTTTTTTCTTCATGGTTGAAATGACCGACGAATTCTTTTAGTATGTTGCGGTTATAATAGTGCTAGATAAATCGGCATGAGCCTATCTACCTACCAGAACCGTCCCGATCCATCTTTCTAAAGGCATCCAGAATCAGTGACTCGTTATCAGCGATGTGCAATTCTAGTGACGCAGCCAAGAACTCTGAAATGAGAACAACCGGTCAAACAATTCGGCAAAGCTCACTCAACTACGCCACCATCAGCATCAACCTTACCAGAGTAATGTATCTCGTGGTCTCCCGTGACATCCAGTTTGCGAAACACCGACTGGGCTTCTTCCCTGAAATATTTGACGATATGCATGTACTCCCCTGGACGGTTCGGGAAAATTATTGGAAATTTTCGCAAAATTCCGGTCGATCTTTTTAATTTTATTATAATCTTAGCGATTATATAGAATGACTTTTTATATTTTCCAGCAATCAGAACTGTGTGGGCAATCCGGTAATGGGATTCAACTCTTCGACTGTGCCGCAGTGCCAACGCATCTCCCCTGTGAGGTGCCTTCTACGATTACAGCACTGATAGAGCCTCTACTCACTTGCTCATATTAAGCTTCTCGGTAAGGGCAGTCGTGAGCTCCTCCAAAGTTATCACACCATTGCCATCTTTATCAAGCGCCCTGCGACACAAAATATCTGCACGCATGCGCAACCGAAAGGCGTCCCTACCGAAACTGTTCTTCTAATTCTCGGACTTGAGGCATACTCATAGTCATCGCTATAAGCCCCAGTGCCGCTCGTTTCATCGTACCTACACAGGTTCGATCCCCACTACCTCCATTTTATAACATTTTATTAACCACGACAGATTTCAAGCCAATTTCTCCCTAGGCGGACATGCCCCGATGATTATTCAAAGCCAAAATCATACGCTTATATGCTTTTACATTGAACGACCACACTCATTTAATGCCTGGTAATGGCAGACTGATAGGGCAGACTACACGACACAAAAACTGTCTACCCGCAGCAGCAAATCGATGAAGGTTCTCGAGCACTGATGTGTCCAGGGGAGGCATTTCCTTCCGAGCCGCAGCACTTTGCAGCCATGGATCTCTAAGAGCTTCGCTGCACGATGGTCTTCTCGTAGGGTCCTAACAGCAAGAACAGCACACTGTTATTAGGCAAATTCTGCGGAGTTCAAAAGTCAAGCCATTGCGGGGCTGTCCACACTTACTGGAGTATGTCGCACAAATACACCTCATCACATATACTTCATACTTACTGTGTATTTAAATTCACACGAGACCGGTACGATTATTAATGCGGGAAATGACACTATAACGATAAGGCGTCGGAGTTAGTCCGTACACTAGTTGAAAATAAGAAGATGCTTGTCCTGAAACTAATCCTATTGCAAACCCAAAATAACGAGTCATTATTTTGCGATCGTTGATCGTGGTAATTACTAATGACCACGATTAGAGCTTACCTCTAATTGTATAAATACCTCTCCATTGTACCTCTAAGAGGTACAATGGAGGTACAATATAATGGACGAGATTGATCCGAGAGCATACAATAAAACAGCAGACGGATGTACAGTGTACATCGATTAGTGATTGTGATTTACATTGTACACTAAATCACACGAAATTAAGCCTCTTTACACTAATCGATGTCTTCACATCGAAGGCTAATGTTGACAATGCGGCATGGATAGAATCTCAATTCAGGCATTTCTCACAGAAACGTCCTCAAAGCAGCACATACCAGCTTACCTTCGTCAGCAGCCTCACAACGAACTGCTTCGCCTCAGGACTCACACTTTTCCACACTGGAGCAGAAAAGTTGTACTTGCCGACTCGAACACTTCTTAAAATGGCTTGTTCGTTGCTAACAAAAACAATACCGCTCCTTTCTTGTGAACTCGTACCTTCCGGAGAAGGGAGGCATGCCACTGAGAAGCATGTACGTGATGACCCCTAAACTCCAGATGTCACACTTCTGGTCGTGGGTGCCTTTGAGGACCTGCGGATTGATCATATTAATTAATTAGATGCAGAGAGCGCAGTTAAGGTCCCTGGCAGTTCAAAAGTGCTGATAAGAGCAGCAATCTACGAATCGATCGCTACTAGGATGCTACACGTGAAATGTGAAAAAATCACGCACGATTATAGCCCAAGTATCACTCAAACTCAGTACGACACCAATCAATACTAGTTAGCAAATACTAACACTACAACGACAGTCAAACTACAAAACTAGTACCGAATTTGAAACCTGAATTTCACATCAGTTTGGTTATCATCCGGAAACACACGAAGCCGTGACGGCGTATCCCATTAAGTTCCCCTATCCTTCCAATGGCCCCCGACCATTCGCAATGGACGCCTTACCTCCGGTGCCACATAAAAGCAAGTGCCGCATACCCTAGTGAGAGGAACGCCGGATGTAAACCGCTGCGAGAATCCAAAGTCGATGAGCTTCAATGGGGAATTGAGGGACTTATCCAAGAACATCCAGTTCTCTAACTTGAGATCTCGATGACAGATATTATGCTGAACATAATACAACATATCACCGTACTTTTACGAACTTTTGATGAAATTATGCATCATCCCTGCTAGTGATGGTCAGCAATAAGATCGCATTCCAGTAAAATCGTAATAGTGCGAATCATCCCTTGCTTCCCTTCCACGAGAATCTATGCTCCCTAGAGGTACATCAATCTGCGGTTCAATTTCACAATATACGTTCTTCGTAGGCTACTTAACCGCTCCATTGGCGCGCAATTAGAATTGATGACCGACTTCGCCAAGCTACTACCTCATGACAGTAATTGACTGCACTGAACATCTGTCGGACAAGCCCTGCTGCATCCGCCTCACTGAACCTCTTAACATTCTTCAGTCTATCGAAGAGCTCTCCACCTAAGAGCAACACATTGTGAGCGTTCGGATATAGGAAAACTGGGAAACGGAAAACCCCACTTGAATTCACATTCGATGAAGTTCTATGAGAATGTGGCCCGCTTAGATATAGTTATATTCCTTTGAATACCAATGTTGTTTCCTACTGCCAACAACACTTCAAGGAAAATAACACTAAGAGAGACTTCACGTTCCCCGGTATATAACTTAGCCCATCAGGGAGCTCTAACTGCAAGCTTGTCGCTGAAAATTGGTAACTAAACTATTCGAGAGCTATTTTGTCTGGGCCAGCTAGGCATGCCTATAACTGTGTGAGGTAACCTTCGGTTTTAGTATATCTTTGCATCTGTCTGCCAATAGTAATTATCCTCCCTATGATACGCTGCGCCGTATTACATTACGATATGCAATTCCAAGACCATCACAACTTTTCTCTCGAAGCATTACCCATTCCTCACTCCCCCTTCAAACCCTTATACTACCCGAGCATCTTTCCATTACCATATACAAAAACGTTTTAGATCGTCGTGTCTCAGACTCCCGGTCCTCATAGACCTCATGCAGTCGAACTATATTAGGATGGTCCAGACGAAGGAAGATAGTCACTTCATTATAACTAATAACGACTAAGATATAGGCGGAGCGAAGCAGCAGCTGCAGCTGTAGGCATTACAGTTGGTCGTATTTTTTCTTGTTTAGATTCCACGTAGGCAGCTTTTTCAATGCAAAATGCTGGCCGGTGCTCTTGTTCGTAATGCTACGTACTGAACCAGAGACGCCGGAGCCCAATATCTAAATGATGTATAACCTGCAATTAAGATTCCTTCCTGTCAGATCCATTCCGGAATCATAAGATAATAATAGTATATAATAATAATATGATTAATAATATATATAAAATAGGATTATGCTCGCCCTTGGGCACCTCAATTCGGGAGTCCTTTTACAAACCGATAAACGACTCTACTACCAACCCGTCCATCCCTCCCTTACCCGGCCGTCGAACTCGTATATGTCCGCAATTTTCGAGTGAGTTATTATTTTAGCCATCCGGAGGTCTCGTGATTCCTCCTGTTGGATTTCGGAAAGTATCTAATAAGCCTGAATCACAGCGTAGCTCCGCAACGAGTGACTTGCCTGACCGGACGAGTTACTGCCGGTCCTTGGAACGTCTTCTCGGAGCTCCACAACAATGTCATCTGAGAATTCCTATTAAATGAAGCTGCCTTTTGTACTTCTACCAGTCTTGACAGGTTGGACTGCATTTGTGGGCCGAGCTGCCCCTGTGCGGCCCGGGACATCTCTCTGTGGAGACTCTGCGAGTGAAGATGAGATACACCCCATCAATAGAAAAGGTAAACTGCTTTGCTTTGAATAAGGAAGCTAGGCTAGGATCCGCATGCCGGCACTAACCTCAAATCAACGATTATGCGCATACTTCGAGCTTAGACGTTTTAACATGCGTAAAAACAGCGCAAGATTATCTCGTGATTTTTATACTTTTACTTTGTATTCTTCCTTTTCGAATGAATCGCATACGGTTGAGCCTCTTCCATCGTGAGTTCTGTACAAGTCGGTCTGCCCCCAAACCTCTCCAACCACCTCACACTATGCCACGATACCCTAATTTCACTTCTGGTGGCATCCTGAGGTTCTGCGATTACACAGGTTAGCGTGCCATTTGGAAGCAGGCCACACTCCTGCGTCAGGCACAGTCTCGTTTGCGAGCTCTGGAGCTCTGGTGGCAGGTGTTGCCGGAATGGACATAGTCGGTTGTATCGCTGTTGGAACAATAACCGCGATAGGTGACTCTCATGAGGTATATTTCGGACACGCTGAGAGCAACTCGACATTCATTGATGATTTCATCTGGGAACTTGTTCCGCAATCAGCAACTTGATTTCCCACTATAGGCAACTCTGATGAACATACAGAAGCTGAACCAACTCAGTTGGTGTCGGCTATTCAGGTGGTGGTACCATAAGAGATGTCATATTCGGCCATCAAAGGCCATTCTGGCTCGATGAGCATGAATACCTCTGGCTCTCGCTATTAGCCGCAGGCCTCACTTACACCCAGTAACCCCTCTCTGTCATACTATTACGAGCCACTAAAGATAGATACAAACGTCTGGACTCCGCAGAACTTCGAAAGGACTATTCAACCTTGATCGATTGGACGGACCATGTCGGTGTTGCGGCCTTCGCTGTGATCGGCACCATGAACGCCATCCGGGCTTTGGGCGGACTTCGCGTGGCAGCTTTTCCGCACTGCGTAATCGCCGGTGTAATGACAGCTACTTTTGGAGGTAACCTAGTTGGTGTCTACGGTCGCCATGACCTTCTCAGGTGCGGTGAGGGATGTCGTTACCGGTCGCCCGATTAGAATCTTCCACAACCGTCAAAGTCTCTATGCCGCGGCTGCAGCCTTGACAAGCTTCTCGTACCTCATGTTGAGTCTCTACACCCGAGGCTCGATAGCTATATTTGGCAGTGTACGGTTGTTGCGTAGCGATTATAATGAGCCTTCAATTTCAGCTTTGGTTTGGTATTGGCCTTCGTTGGATTTGTACAAACTACGGCGTAACGACACCTAATATGAAGCTGCCCGTGGAGTGAGATTATACCCGAGGCAGTTGTGACGAGGTGCCAAAGTGAACATGCTAAAACTGTATAAGTATACAATTGTCTACGTAATATAACAAAGTCTTCCAGCCTTGCACACTACGTCATTATCAAAAGTTCTCAAAGAGGCGGTATTGTTGTGCACTTGGGTGTGTAAAGCTATGACTTCTTTTGCTACCCTTTGTTGGTATGGTGAGTTCGATACGCACGGACAGCAAATACGCGGTATGCACGAGGATATGATTCTTAGTTCATCAGAGCCTAGAAAGCATTGATATCGTAATGCTGCTGTCATTTTTCGGGCTGTACCAGTGGAGACATTAACTGATGAAACACAACCGTGATTAATGAAACGGACTGATGTAAGTTATGCTATTTTGGAGGGTATTCTTGCGTAGAACCCTCTTAGTGAGAGGCAACCCTCTCAGGGCGTACTTCTACATAACTGCTGAAGATAAGATATCAAAAAAATCGCTTCTGAAATGTAGAGGAGGACCTTCTTTCGACAGCAAGCCCAAGACGAGGACACAGCAAAGGATAGAGAGAAGTCAGGTGAACCTCAAGATACTTCCTAGAGGGAATTCCCAGCGCGGTCTAGAACCCTCTGGGTGATAACCCCCGCGGGAGTCATAACATCGCATTGCAGAGCTGGTATAGAGATTGCAGAGATAGCTTCTGAAATGTAGAGAGTCTGGTACCAGTAGGAGGTAAGAATAGCCACGGACAAGGCCCACAAGTCCAGGCCTACTCATCGGTTAGACAAATACAGTTGCACTGGAATCTTTTACTATCGCACATACACCTGTTCCTGGGGTCTTCTTCACACCTATCGCAATAAGGCTTGACTGCATCCTGGTTACGACAATTCCAGAAGTCATCGTTAGCCCACACAGCGATTGTCGTAGACACAAGAAGATTGATGATGCGCATAAATAACATGATAACAGCTGAAGTTCCATACTCTTAAGTTCCCCAGTTGCGTTGTTTCAGGTGGTGGAACAACCCGACAGTTTCAAGCTATCAAGGGTCGAAACTCAAACGGCTAAGGCTATTTCTTGAGTCAATTCGCTGAGTGTGCAAGCGTACAGGGGTAAGATTTATAGCTCGAAGCGATAGCTAGTTTCTTGTTCGACGACTATGCACCGTATACGCGAGTACACCCACATGTGAAGACTTCCTTTTTGCACCAGCAGTCTGCACCAGGGTCTTTTTAGCAGTTTTCACTCTGGTTCGAAGTGCTGCAACTAAATATCTATGACTTGAACTTTTCAACCTGAAAATTTCCAGAGGGCATGCAAACTCGAACTGGACTTCTTTAAGCCACCCCTCCATAGCTATCTGGAGCTATCATCAAGGGGCTAGTTACAATAGTTTACACTTAGAAGCTATACAAGAATGCTCGAGCCTAAGCAATAAGTATTACAGGTCGTGGTCTACGACGCTTTTATAGCTGACAACCGCCAAAAAGGGCGATATAAGCCGCATACTATACGCTCTTTACGACACATGGGATGTGCTCCGTCTCGGGCAAGCTTTTCTGCTCCTCGTCGGGCCAACTTTCGCGTAACCGGTAGCGCTCGCACCGAAAAAGTCGATTAGATTTACAATGGGATAAGAGCAGTAATAGCAGAGCGCAATCAGAAATCGAAGGAAGCCAGAGGATGGAACAAGCAGCCGTTCTGACTACACCTCACTCTCCCCATGCGAGCCACACTCAGCGCATCCCAAAAGTCCATCTTGACCCCATTAGCTAAGAACAAAGTTGGGTACGTTTGACCAATCAGTTTTATCGTTATACTGAAACATTCGAGTATTCTAAGCTCCGGCTCTACAATGCTTCAACTATCACATGCTCCAATGCTTAACTACAAGTTCTCACACAACCTTGCCACTTATGTGGCAAAGAGAATACCTCCAGTCTTAGGGGTACGCGAACGCAAGCGACTGCCACCGGGTGGCAAGCCTTGCCCCGCAAGGGGAACTGGGAAAAGCATGGTCTTATCCAAGATGCGCGTTATCAGCGGGGCATCTAAGAGCGTGTCATGATAAGCGGAATGAGCTTGCGAATGTAGCGGCTGTGAAATCTCCTGAGATTAAGGAAGTACCGCACGCACACCCCAAATAACTTCAGACACAATGCACGAAACAAAGATATTGGATTTGCACTACATTGAAGCACCCTCCATAGGGGCTCGTTGTCGAGCTGAGCCTGGTTCGACCATAAGGTCACCAAATAGTGACAGGTAGCTCTTGCAAAATTTTAACCCTCCCTCTTCCATCCCTGAATACGGCGATGTCAAGGCGTCACTGACCTAAAGGCTCTTGGAAAGTCGCAACGTCCACCTTGTAGAGTTTATCACTGATAGACTATTCAGGCCCAGTTATAGCAATAACTGTAGGCGTTCAAGACTGTCATCGCAACCGTGGCAAAATGACATACTTGACGATGACAAATTGTCATTGACAATGTCATGACATCATTCAATAGAATGGCTTTCCAATAATTCCAGGCATTCCATTTGTGCCCGATATAGGCACTTGGGGCACAAACGGCCCCTAGATTTGCCTTGGGTCACTTGTTGCTTTGACATGGATAGCCAAACCGAAACCTCTTCCGGCTCAACTTTTGGAGTTTGTTCGGGTTTGGGATTTGAGTATTCCTCCCGCACTCCCGTGTTCGGTGGGATTTTACACTGCAGAAATTACTTTCCACAGAAAACTCCGGGCTTCGCTGGCCGCCCTAGCAGAGTATATTTTTCGTGGCCCGGGGATTCCTTCCACGTTAAATCCGTAGGATTCGACGCGCGTAAAACAGCAGTGGGAATCCTGACGCGCTGTGCGCTGTGCGCTGTGCAGCCTGCGCAGTGCGCAGTGCGCACTATGAGGATTCCCCCGAAGCCGGAGCGTCGCCCGACGGTTTCGGCGATGGAATGTGGCTGGGACGAAGTATGGACCCAGCGCGCTTGAACTACCGTCTTGAGCTAGACGGCTGGCGACTTTTGAAGCACTGTCTTTAGTGCCGGGTGGCAGGGGCGGAGCTCAGGTTACGTACCGTCTGCATCACGCAGTAGCATCTCTGCTTCCCCCTTTCTTTTCTTGCCAAGAGTGTGGTTGGGCCTGGCAGCTCAGCAGCTGTAGCCGTGAGGCCTAGTTGATGTCTCAATACATCATCTTAGCTTCTCACGTTGCAACTACGGACCTACTTGGTCTTTAGGCTCCCGTCAGCGCGCGTTTCATGTCTCATGACTACAACCCGCTAGCTGGCCGCTGGTACCAGCATGGGACCCTCGAACTCCCTCCAATCTCCCACACTCAGCGGTTTTAGCGAATAGACTTGCTTAGTCCGCAGATGAGTTGAGATTTCACTGCGTTCGTTATACTAGTTTTGCTCCTGAGCACATGGTGTGACTCAGTATCGATGCGTGAACTAACAGATATTGAAGACCTGGACTCCCGACGAAATGGTATTATGTACTTCTCAGTCCTCCAAACACCTCTATGAGCTCCAGTATCTCCCAATCAGTTCGCGTTTGTGGAAGACTTTGCTCCGCTAGATTTTTGTTGAGAAGTTCCGAAGATAGGAGAGTTACAGTACGCTCGTGAAGTGACAATAGCACTACTGCTGGTATTCGCTAAGATGCACTATATAACGCAACAATTGGTACAAGGACCATGCCATAGGTGCAACCCGACGACCCCTTATATGGATTTGGGGATTGTGATGGCTCGACATTTCTTCAGTACAAAAAACAGTCGAAAACGGGTCGCTTCAAAGTGAGCTGCCATACATTGGTGAATATGCCAGTAAAATGTATCACGCATGCACTAGTGCTGAAATAGCAGTAAGATTCGCAAACACCCCAGGTGTGCGCCACCCAGAGAGGGAGGGGGCTTCATAGGGATATAAAAAACCTGGGCGTTCCAGTAGCTGTTAAGCTGCAGAGCGAGCAACTTGATTTCTGTCACAGTTGGCGACACAGTCAAGTGTACTGATCATCCCGGACCGAATTGCCGTGACGCTGTGGTGGATCCTGGAGAAGAACAGCAGCTGCAAACGAGTAGAGCTCATCCCGAGACATCTCTTCGAGGGGCTTGAAATCTGAAATATCGAAACTGTCACTAAATAGTTCGTTTCTCGCACACCATTTACGGACATCACTTTGGCAAGTTGCATAGGAGGCACTCAAACACAAGCTAACCGACGCGATATGCCAAAGCAACCACACATACCTTCCATAAGGCCCACGAGAGTCTCGACAATACGGCTCGACGTCTCAGAGGCATCATTGTTCCGGGGAGATAAGTCATGTCGTGATGCCATACTGGCGACAGTCGGAGGAACCATCGGAGAGTTCTGAAAGCGATATCACAATTTAACACTGCTACTCTGGTAACAGGTTACTTCAGCGGGCTCTCTGGGAGCTTCAGATTGTTGCCCATGATACACAGGTGGATGCCCTTCTGCTAGATTTTGCCTACCAACATCGCAGTAGGCCGTACGAGGTGGTTCAGGGAGGCTCACGTCGGGGGCGCACTCTGCAAGGCAGCTACTATAGCCGGGTCGATGTCTACCGATGGGCGAGCTGACGATGAGGCAGCAGTCGAGGCTCCCTGCAGAGAGCGAGCTCCCCCATATATCAATGGCGCTGCTACCCCTATGGATAGGTAACGTCCGTTGGGCTTCTTCCATGCGGGAACACTGCTCATCATTTTTAGAGGACTGACACCGTTAAATAGCTCTTTGGTGTCGAACACGAGCGCCCTACTTCATATTGTCGCCTTGCAGCTCTTTTATTTGGTTCAACGAGACGGAGCTATGTGTGCCGTAGCTGAAGCGGGGAGTGCCACACAGGAAGGTTCATGTAGCCCTCACGCTCCGGGGGAGAGGTCTTCACGGCCGTGGGCGAAGAAGCATTTTTGTCCATATTTGCACTGTCCTTTCATATGGTGCTTGCAGGGTCGAGTATTGACCTAAGCTCACGAACCGTCATCCTCCACTCCCCCTACTAGCCTCACCAAATGGGGCTTCACTGGCCGTGGCGGTCGACTTTCATAAGACGGAGACGATGCTGGCGAACGTCTCTTCGACGACTTTACGATTTTGCGAGGTTCTTGGATCTTGGCGGACAAGTTGTATACTAAATACTTAACTGCCGTCCTATAGGTGTCATATAATGTTCGAAATCCGCCCACAGAGATCCGAGAACGGCGCGAAGGATTCATTTTACAGCAAATAAAAATTAGATTATGGACAACGATAAGCGAGCATTTGATGGCAAATTGAGTGTTAGAGTGTTCTACGCCGCCCATCAACGATGGACGGTTCTAACCCACCCTAGTCACTATACGTCGAGTACAGTTGTGTGGAGCTGCATTTATGGCTGCTACCCACATGTCAGGTTTACGACGCTAAGGTAGTTGAGATCTTCGATGCAAGCGAACCTCGGAAATGAAGGGACCCTATGACCGAGGATTAGAGCATCACCAATATACCGAGAAGTTTATATCCACAACCAATCCAGATGGTAGCAAATGATACAGATCTCGGAAAACAGTACAAGTGTCGAATGCCAGAATGTTCCCAAAAGCTACCAGCAGCAAACAGGAGAGAAGAGCGACCTTACGTTCTCAGTCCTGGTGAACACGACATGGTCACTAAAGACCATTTCGCTGCAAATATGGACTAGTGCACGTGCTACATTTGCGAGAATAGTAGATCGGCAGAACCACAGTGTCAAGGCTCTCAGAAGGGAAATCTCGAGTTGTTATTCTCGCTGTAAGGTAAGCACTACGAACCATATCGTTTGCGCTTGAAGCAAGCGAGAAGGGAGCGGTATGAAACTCAGAAAGAGGGTTAAGTGTATCTACACAGGGCCTTCAGGCAAAGTAGATAAGGTGATTTAAGTTGCTCATCACAGTTGCAATTCATTAATGGCTTAATTGGCCCGAGACGACAAAATCGATTAGGGGCAATAGCTAATTCAGGCATTAGTCGCGCGCCCAAAAATTATTCCGAGTCCGTGCGAGAGGATGGGGACAAATTTTGTGCAACTCGACAAGAGGAGAAGTTGTTGAGTAAGGGAAGCGGATACAGTGAATTCTTCGATATTAGCTTGTTCGTAGTTAGTAGTGTTTTTATTGACACTGCACCCCAGCAGCCGTACGCCTTAACAAGCTTGCAGCTGCCAAGAGGTACTATTGTGGAGGGGAATGGGAGAGATGGACTTATGGTCAGATAATCATGCCACAGAAACCAAAGGCGACCAAGATGTCGCTATTCGACTTTCAGGGAGGAAACCAGGAGGAAACATTGCCTACTAGAAGTATGGGACTAGAGCGTCAACCCAGTAGGTCACAGTGCTGTGAAGGAGGGAGAGATAGATTTGTTTAGTGCATCGCCGTGGAGACGACGATCGCATTGGAAGAGGAGACTCGGAGGGCACCTGGCGTCGTGGTGGAGGGGATGAGGGCCGCAGCGGTGAGCATCTCGTATTCTCAAAGGTTGGTATTGCTCCTGTAGGTTCCCGCGAGCGCGGTGACGTCGGGCGCGGTGATATGGACGATGACTGGCGCAGTTCAGCAAGGCTCCGACCGAGCAACAGTCGAGAGGGCTTCGGTGACCGCCGTGAAGGCTTCGGCGATCGTCGTTCCGACCCCGCTGACGAGGTAGCTTACACCCTATGCTGCTCTTGCATCCTCTTCCTCAGGATGACAACTGGCGTGCCGGCCCCCGTCCCAATCTGGAGCACCAGCGATCTCGCAGTCCTGGCGGCCTCAGAACCAATGATAGGTAATGGATTCGGGAGGTGTCGGCCCGGCGGCACATGGCTTCATCTCAGCGGTCTCACTCCCTTCCGTCAACAATTGCGCGAGCGCGCCGAGGCTGAGCGACTTCGTCGTCAGGGCGATAGGTCCACTGAACGCGACAGTCAAGATGGAGAGAGGTGAGTTACCGCGCGCCTGGAAATTGGAGTAGTGTTTCGGTCTGCAGAGGCAGAGGCCTCGAGGACGCCTTCAGTCGTCCCAGCTCCCGCGGTTTCGGAGCTCGCGGTGAACCTCGCTCATCTTCGAGAGAGGACACTTCCCGTGGATTGGACCGTGCTGATGGTAGGCGATAGGAAACGGAAAACAGGGACGGCGCCAGTGTGGTATATTTTAGCGGATGATAATTGGAGGGCCAGCGCTGCACCGCCCCGCTCGAGTGGAGCTGCCCCGCCGTGGAGGAGGTAAGGCATCTTATTAGAGCCTCGGTTATGCTGTCGGTTGTCAGACCTGGCACTGCTGAAGAACCTCGTTCGTCCGAGGCTGCTGCTGCTGCCCCGCCGTGGAGGCGCCCTGGCACAGCTGGTGCCGCGCCTTCTTCTGATTGGAAGTAAGCACTCCTCTTCCTCACTTTGTATGGCAGTAGGCTTCACCGTATCGTAAATCACTATCGAAGTTACCAACGGGTGCGCAGCAGCATGAAGTCTCCAATATCTCTTGGTTTATTCTATATCAGATGGTTTGCAGCCATTTGGGTGGTATGCCGTCATACCGCTCTCGCCACATTTCTCCGTGAATTTGGTGTTATGCCATATAATCTAGCCTTCGGGTCTTCGGTGGCCTAAAGTTGGTTTCGAATACCGTATATGATATGTCTCCTCGAGCGCTCCTCACGTCTGCTACTTTCAGGACCGAGTTGGCTAACCGAAACCGCGCTCCGGCGGCGGCAGCGTCAACCGAGGAGCCTCGAAGCAGCCGTGCCTGGGTTCCACCATGTAGAGATCGTATGAATTCGTTGTTCGGAAACTGGTGCTTTCTTAGCTCGGGCTGAGGCTCTTCGAGAGGATCGTCCACGTCGCGATGATGCGTTTGGCAATCGTCGCTCTGATGAGCCTCTGCGCCGTGGTGACAGCTTCAGGAGAGACGAGCCTCCAAGACGGGATTTCGGGTCTCGCGCCGAGGGTCTGAGGAGGTCTGATGAGCCCCTCAGACGGGAGGAGCCCACTAGAAGCGCCGCGCCGTGGAGGAGGCCCGCCGCCGATCGGGAAGAGCCCTCGAGCCGGACTGAACCAGCGGCTGCTGCTGCTACTCTGAAGAGCCGTGATGCTGAGAGGAAGGAGGTCGAGAAGACCACTAGGGAGTTGGAGACCATGGCAGCTCCAACCGACGAGTGGGCTGATGAGGAGGATGAGGAAGAAGAAGGAGAAGAGACAGTCGAACAGGAGGAGGTGAGGGCTATCGCCGACAGTATAGAAGATGGTTGAATGTATAATGATAAATACTACGAAGCGTAAAGAAAATTCACGTCTCGATAGATCGCCGCCGGAGCTCGTAGGCTTGAAGCAAATGTCCCTAGCGAAATAATAAACCGTGTAAGGTTTTCTTCCTACCGGGGATAGCTCGTCGTTCTGGAGGTTTGGATCATAGATGGTGTCTTTACTTACTATCAAGGGCCTCCTTCGCAATGCATCTTCCCCCCCCCCTCAGGCTCCGGTTGTTGTTGACACGGCGAGGGTGGATAAGTTCCTCAATGCCTACCAGAAGCATGTCGACAATGCCTCCAAGAAGAACGAGCACATGGCCGCTAAGATGCCTCAGAACCTCGGCGTCCCCGAAATGCAGAGCATGTATCTTATCGATGGCATCCTCAAGGCTTTGGTCACTAAGTAGGCTGAGCGGTTGGAGAGAGCTGGTTGATGAGGTGCTTGCTTAGGGCCGCGACGCTTACGTCCTTGGACGAATGTCTTGAACTCTTCCAGCGTCACGCACCGATCTTCACCGCTCTTGTCGACTCGAACCGCCAGACTCGGGGGTAAGCTCGTGGCGGAGAGTGCTTGTAGGCTCCTGCTGCTGCTCATTTCGATCGGTAGGTACTGTTTCCAGTTCCTGACCTCTTCGCAGAGAACTGTAGAGTCATTGAAGTGCCCACGCTTGGCTAAGGACTGTACACTTATCGAGGCGGTCTGGTTCTCCTTGTACTATATCGATGCTGTTACCGCGCAGCTCATCAACTTCTGGAGTGACGAGTAAGCGAGGAATCGGTTGCAGGGAGTTATCCAGCCCCACAGAAATGTGCTTCTTGAGATTAAAACGGTTCTACGTGGAGATGTACGCGAGAGTCTTGACATGCAATGGGATACTAGGCCAGAAGGAAAAGTCAAATGAATTTGTTCAGGGCGCATCTAATTGTCCTTCAAGGTTTTCCTCTAACACCGAGTATCAGATGATACTTTTCTACTCGATATCGCTCCTGACATTGCAGGTATTCGGGCCCGGAAGCTGACACTGCCGACCGCACCAGGATAGTCTTCCAAACTCAAGCCTTCCGTGATTGGTTGAATGCTGCTTCGGATGACGGAGAAGCCACGAAGGACGTAAGCTACTTTGGCATGGTCTATTATTACGCTCGACGGTTTCGTTTCAGAACACCGAGGAGGATGATGATGAGTGGGCTAGCAGCAGCAGCGATGATGAGGACATCGAGGCCCTCATCCCTAAGCGTGCCACCGACATGCGTGTTCGATAAACGTCTTCTACTACTTACTGGTTTCTGAGGCGGTGGCGGCGGTGATGCTGCTGCTGTCCTGCTCTGTTTCTACTGCTCGGTGGCAGCAGCTACTATCTGATATACATTGCAATAACATCAACAACAACACCACCAACAGTCTCCTCTTCACTAATCTTTCTTCGAGAGAAGTACTCACGGTTGTTGTGTTATGGAAAGTACTTCAACGATAAGTTGTCTTCGTTATTCGCTTCCCCATTTGACTTCGTTTTGCGAGCAGCAGGCCGCCGGTCTGCTGTAACTTCACTGTGTTCTTAGCTTGTGTCGCGCTGTCTCCCTCCCTCCTCTTCAAATAGCACATAGTCCCGTTATCGTCCTCATTACTTTTAGTATTATCTTATCTTAAACCTTATCTTAAATCTTTAATGGATAGCAAACAGCTTAACAATGTTATAGAAGATGCTGACGATGTTTATGATAACGTCGATGATGTCACCAGAGGTGTTGCCTTGGATCTCACCGGTCTCGACATGGCCGATTTCACGACCGCTCGCAAGCCCGTGTCGAAGCTTTGCCGTGCCGGTCGGTTCGAAGGTCTCCCTCCTAAGTGCCCTGCTGACCCTATGTATGTCTATCCTCTTACTAGTGTTGACGTGCATACTGAGGATCACCAGGCTACCGCTAATTCTATTGTACAATTCATAGAAGAAATGTTTGAGGATTCTGATGTTACAGTTAAACAGGAGAAGTTCAAGTTGGCCATGGACGTTTATGACGTTTGGGGACAAATGGCCTCTGTTTGCATACTTATGTTTTTCCTGTCCGAGCAGGAGATGAGGATATGTTTCCGATGCGACCAGGGCAGTCGTGATGTTTTCCTGGACGTCTTCGAGAAGTGCCGTGCTCATCTCTTGGGCGAGGCGACTCCGTCTACGAGCGCCGAGTTGCTCGGCAATATGCCGCCACTTGACATGGAAGGCGTGGATATGCCCACTGTAGACGAGCTACAGTTCGAGGTCGACATGTGCGAAGACGCCAACGAATCTATCAGATGCGAGGGTCTGTCCGTTCTTGCCGACTGTGGTGATGTTGGAGTCCAAGCTGTTCTTTATAGGAGAGGTCTTATGAGCGCGTTGCTCGCTGATGACTCTACTTGCACTGTTCTCGCTGCTTGCCGTTTATTGGCCAGTTCTACATCTGATGATACTACCACGGTGACCATGCTCAGCGAGGAGGAAGTGGTACCAGCTTTAATAGAGGCCTTGATTAACAGCGAGCCTCTCTCGGCTAAAGCCAATAAGCTTGCTGAAGCTATCGTTGAAATTGTCCGTTTATCGAGCGATTTGGTTGCTCAATGCGACATCAATTCTGTAGCCGATGCCTGTGACATTTTTGCCTCTGACGCTAGAGTATCTAGATCGCTCGATCAGTGCTTGAGTCTGTGCGCGTAAGGTGTGGATACCTCTTCAACAGCTGCTGCTGCCGCTCACTCTAATCGTATTAAACGATAGTTCCGTTATTCAGTTTCCTCGTCTCGACGATGAAGTGCTTTCGGGCGCTCTTGCTGTTGTTTTGCAATCCCCCCTTGGGTGTTCAACGACGATCATCCTAATATATTAAACACACATATTGGCGGTGGTCGCCGCCTTGGTGGTTGATTGGCATTCTGTTCTATGATTCTTGCTTTCATGTCGATTTGGCTCATTGTGGTGGTTGGTCGGGAGATGGTATCTTAGGATGCTCGCTTGGTTATCATCAATGTAAGCATCTTGTTTTGGTATATGGTGGGTCTTCCTCTGTTTTCGGGTCGCCCAAAGCCTGATGATATGGGAAATGAAAAGTCTTATAAAGATAAAAAATTCTCTGGCGGCGAGATAAACTGCCTGATTAATCTATTATTTCGTTGCTGGTCTGCGTTGGGGTTTACATAATCCACGCATTGATAGGCAACGGTTTGTCTGTACAATGTCTTTGCGTACTGCTCTCTTATTTCTATAGTATCGTGTGCCATCTCCTAAGTTGGGCATAGATACTCACAGAGATCGATAAAGTGTTGTGTGGTTACCATTTACGCGAACTCTTTTGACAGGCTATCCGTCACTATCCGTCCATTCTACAACATATGTTCTTGTTAATGCGTTCAACGTATAGCCAAATCGTATTTGTACCATTTCCTAGAAAATAATTGCTCATGACTTCATTAGCTTGTAGCGCAGAGTAAAGCGCGATTCTCTCAAGCTTTCATGTATACTTCTCATGCTGGGGAATGTCTCCTGCCCAGGCCCGCATTTTCAGCGGGATACAGTTGTGAATCGAAGTTGATTCAGTCTGAATGCGACCATCCTGACCACTTTATGGGATAGGTCCCACTTTTGTTGCCGATATACTCCTATCTGTCGCATCCTTTGTTGATATCCAAAAGCCACTTTTCATTTTCTGGCTCCTGTCATAGGCTTTGTTAGTATGATAATTCCTTGCCCTCAGTGACATGGGTGATGGGTACAAGGAGAATCTCGCGTAGATACTAAGTTGATTTACACACAAGCGGAAACGGCTGACATTGGCTTGTTTCGATGATGGAGTTCGATTGTTGTGTGATGTACTTACGAAAGCGCCTCGCTCTCAATTGATCCCCTGTTTTGCGCCAATTACGAGTTGCGCTCGAAGCACTGAGACGTACTGTACACTTCGCGCAAGCAAAGTCAGGGAGAAAATAGCAAACCGTGTCAGCACCGGCAACAACTATTTAATGTTTTTCCATAAACGAGCATTCCACCTTTTTTTCTTTTTTTCATACTTCACTTACGTCGGGCTATAGGTACCAGTATGTCGCTTTTCTTAGGCGAGAACGAGGAAGATTGGCGAGCTCCTAGTCGAACAATATAAGCCATTACATTTGGGGGATAATCTTGTTTACTAGCTGCTTGTACCGACAAGTCAACGCGCGTAAAAAACTTGGAAAACGGTACCTGACTTCAACTCAGCCAGCACCACTTTGTCAACGACTTTCCAATACTGTGTTGACGAGCAGCGGAGAGTCCCCACTGGAGCGGATCTAGGTTACAAAGCAAAAATTCGTGCCGCAAGGGAGCTTGAACACACCCCTAAAACCCGCACTCCTACCGGGTCTGTATTACCGACCCAGGTAAAGCATAATGGCAGGCATAGTAGCGGCTGTTGTTTATTATCAAAACTTTAGAGGAATGATAGCACCTTCAAATAATGGGACATCCTTCCTCAACTCGTTAAGGAATGATGAGTATTCCCCAGAACAAGTCGCCCTTAACTATCGGTGGTAGAGATCATATCAATGATAGCAGGTGTGATATCATATCATACGTGCAGTAACCTTCCAAGATACCCCATGCGAAGGTTTTAGAATATCGAGGAAAGTTACGGATTAGCGCTTTGCTCAGCAGATCGTCAGCGGTTGGGAATCTGTGGGGTCTGTCACGGAACAACCCACTGATGAATAGTGGGATTGAATGGCTGACTGCGAAAGATTCCCCCGTCTTAACCAAAGACACTCCACTGTTGTGCATGTTGGTAATCACCGCTATAACTAAACGAATAAAACGAGTTTCGATGCCAAATCAATGTATGTTGCGTGAACCTGAGGGACACGTATATCACGTACTTCTCGTCATGACAAACCAAATCGATCACTGTTTAATCACTCTAGGGCGAGCGAAAAGTCATCTGGCACGAACGTCTTATTACCGTCGAAATTAGTTAGGTCACCATTCCCACCACTAAAAGCCCTTCCTTACTCCATCGCGAACCTTCTGGGCCTCCCTCTGTGGCCTTCTACCGGAAATTCCTTTCCGGAAGGATTGGAATCGTGCGTTCGGCCCCCGGCTGCGTCATTTCTTAAGTAATTTACTGGTATCCCCTACAACAACCACGGTAACGCTTTCATCGGTTCCGAACCGCTATTGACAATAATTGGCAAGGTTATGCCGATTATTGACACAGTGTGTCTTATATGAGGTTGAAGATAGGAATTCATGTCATCGAAAGATACCCTATGAACTACCACCACAGTTTTTGCCACTCACTGTGGTTACTTACTCGACTTACTCGTTATATGTCCTCATCAACTGGCTTCCCCGAATGGCACATCCCTAAGCCCAATCCCATAGGGGACATGGGCTTAAAGGTCCATAACTCCTTGACCGACACTAAGGTAACAAGCAGCGCGGTAGCCATTGCAGCTCCTGTCAGGTTCCTTTTATTCCTATTAATGGTAAGGAGGTTCGCATGTACGTCTGCGGTCCTACTGTATACGACTCGGCGCATATGGGCCATGCCAGAGCATACCTCACTTTTGATATAATACGAAGGATTCTGGAGGATTACTTCCAGTAGGGGGGCTCGGGAAATTGTGGGGGTATGCGGGGGCTGCCTTGTTCAGGTACCGTGTGTTCTATCAAATGAACATCACCGATATTGATGATAAAATCATTCTTAAGGCTCGAAAAGGAGAGCTTGTTAGACAGTACTAAAGGGAGGGAGGGTATTAATCACTATCAGTATCGATATTTAATAATGAACTAATAATATCATCGATTATTAAACGTACCTGAGAACTAGTTTTTCCTTCACTTAGCTCGGACGACGTTTTATTAGAACGGATTTTGCCCAAGTGAGAGCAAGTCCGGAATAGAAAACTGATATTGTGGATGCTCGTAACCAGCAGCTGTGTTGGTCCCTTCCTGTCCTCCCTGTCGAAGTTCATACCGTCATACTTGTTGCCATTGTAAGGTACTCTAGCAGCGAGCACAGCCTAGATAAGATCAAAGCGGACTGCCTATTCGTGGTTGATAGGAATGTCCAGAAAGCTCATCAAAAGTTGGACGAAATGAAGGCCGAAAACGTAAGCCGCCATGACCGCCGACATCCTGGCAATTGGGACTTAATCAGATCGACCCGTCATCTCGAGAGTTTGAAGAGCACTCCACCTTGATGGCCCAGCAGGAGATGAAGGTCGGACAAGCTGAGGACTTGAAGGCCAAGTTCGAGGCCTTGTCCGATTCCGAGGGCACCAGCGTAGGGTTGAGCCTACGGCAATTTAATATACCGCGGTATCATTACTAAGGCACAGAAATTCATCGATCTATGCCGGGACCTTCTGGCTGACTGGCTTGATGAGCAGTTTGGCGCTACAATCGAGGATAAGGAGATCTTCTACGCCCATGCTAGGTGATAGCTGCTTGCGCCGGGGGGATTTCGTCAATGCTATCGATTGTAGGAAGTACGAGAAAGAGTTCTTGGAGGACTGCGAGTCGCTGGGCATTCGGGAGCCCACGGTGATTACCCGTATCACTGAGTAACGTTTTCCCATGGTAGAGTGGTGGAAGCTGATTTATCAGATACGTTCCTGAGGTTGTGGAGTTCATCAAGACGCTGGTGCAGCGCGGCGTAGCTTATGAGAGCAAGGGATCGGTGTACTTTGACACTGAACGATATAAGGTACTCACAGGTGCAATTATTAAGGATTTTTGATAGGGCAGGGGAATTAATTATTATATAACTCATACTGTTCGCAATGTATTGATTGTAGAACTGCTATGTCTTCCCTTATGTTTGTACTAAAGTTCGTTCGAGAGTATCAAATACTAAGGGTGAGTGGATTGGGGTCTACTGATCCTCTATATGATCTGAATATCTACTGTGGGTAGGTTCATAGGCACTATTATAGTAACCGATAATATTATACTTAGTCATTATTTGATAGTTAATACTTTTTATCAGTGTAACTTACCGCGTGTCCGGAACTCTACCTCGTGAGGCGCAGAATCGTTGGAGATACGGAGAAGTGTTCTATCTTATTGCTCCGGAGTGTTGTTGGTATTGATGTTACTATTGTTTCCTAGACACATGGTTTTGATTACCCCAAGCTGGTGCCTTCTGCGGGTAAGGGAGCAACAGATGCTGAGATTGCCGAAGGGGAAGGTACTAGGGGTGGTGGATGCGTACTATAACATTCATACTATTACTAACTGTAATCACTATGATACGCTAGCCTACTTTCATTACCCGTTTTATAGTTTACTGCATCGCATCATTTGTCTGAGATTGCTACCCAGTGAAGAGTATTACACTTAAGTGCTTCGAGGCTCCATTGTCTGGCCAAGCACATTACTGTGGCTTCGGACTCCTTCATCGCCTCGAGTGAGACGGTTGAGCTTGCTGACTGTCATTGGCTATTGGCTTGGAGTGGAAATAATCCTTTCCAGGTGCCCTCTCTGCAAATGCCGCAGGGGGTGAGTTCGGATCGGAAAAGCGACATAGGAACGACTTTGCCTTGTGGAAGAGCTCCAAGCGTGGCGAACCCTCCTGGGAGTCCCCTTGGGGCCCTGGTCGCCCCGGCTGGCACATCGAGTGCAGCGTAGCCTTGTCCAACTCTGGGAGCTTTTGGTACGCAGATGTATCAGGTGATGGCAAGCGAGGTTCTGGGATCGCATATTGACATTCATGGTGGAGGATCGGACTTGAAGTTCCCCCATCATGACAATGAGATAGCTCAGAGCGAGGCTTATCACTTCAGTAAGATGCTCAAGCCGACTGGTGGGCAGTGTCGGTTGTAGGCGATTCGTGCGGTAACTGTAATACCAGCGACTCTCAATGGGTTAACTACTTTATGCATGCTGGACATCTTCATATTAAAGGCTTGAAGATGAGCAAGAGTCTTAAGAACTTCATCACTATCAGACAGGCGTTGCAGAGGTAGTATGCGAGATGAAATCATTTCCTGTCAGAATTTTCGAAATTTTAAAATTCCAACATTTTTTGTGTAAATTTCCGCAATCATTTCTGTCTCCGTGTGATGTCCTTGTTGTATCATAATCGTTTACGGCCTCCAATAGAACATCCTCCTGTGCCCGGCGTGGTTAGTATGACGTATGCTTTTTTGTCAGTTACACTGCTCGCCAATTGCGCATTATGTTTTTACTGCAGCAGTGGGACAAGCCTATCAATTTCTCTGACCAAACCATCTCGGAGGCAAAGGATAAGGTGAGCCACCAGACGTAGGTTGCCGCGCAGGCGCAGACTTGCCGCCGTTGTTGTTGTAGGAAACGCGTTTCAATTCCTTCTTCAATCGTGTTAAGGAGCTTATACGAACTAGCCCACCTTACGCCACCAGGCAGAAGTAAGTGGAGGTGTGGAGGACCGCGGAGGAGCTCTTGCAGGTGGGAAGAGGAATCTCTCGACTTCGCCGTAAACGACCAAATCGCGGCAGCGATGGCAGCAGTTCACGAAGCTATTTGCGATAACTTCAATACGTGAGCATGCCAAAGCAGGTTCTAGGGAATGGCGTATTTTAGGTCGGAGGCAATGGCGCAGTTGGATAACATTGTTACCGCTGTTAACTCCTACATGGCCAAATCTGAGAACCCGAAGGCCCCTTTGGTCCAGCAAGCCGCCCAATATGTATGTTGTCCTGCTCTCGTCGAGCTGCTATATGTTGGTTCATCTGTTCAGGTACAGAAGATGTTAACAATCTTCGGTGTGACTGATAATGCTGATGTCCTCGGGTTGTCGAGTGGCGCTCAAGGCGAGGAGTCCAAGACGCTCTCGAGTGTGCTCACGGCCTTCGCCAGCTTCAGAGAGCAGCTTCGCTCCGTCGCCCAGGCGGAGAAGAACAAGACGCTTTTGCAGATGTGTGATGAGCTCAGAGACGAGACTATGGTGGACCTTGGAGTTCGTCTGGAGGACAAGCCTAACGGCAGCAGGTGGGATTCGGCCGCCGCCGGCCGAGTTGACGCGGCGTGAATTTTAGTGTCTGGTCTCTGGAGGACCCGGTAGCATTGAAGCGGGAGATGGTAGCGAAGAAGGCTCAGAAGAAACGTGAGGCTCGAATGAAGGAGAGGCGGAAGTTGGAGACGAAGGTCCAAGAAAAGACTAAAGAGCTTCAGCGATGGACGAAGGCGTTAATGACACCCTCGGACTTTCTAAGGGATACGGAAAAGTGAGCGTGATGATATTTGGCATGTTTACTGCAAGGTTGCTAGGTATGGTTCCTGGGATGATGCTGGATTGCCTTTGACATTTGCTGACGGCTCCGAGATCAGCAAGAAGGCCAGGAAGCAAGCGACTAAGGAGATGGATAAGCATGTTAAGGATCACACTGAAGTGAGATCACGTCTAGTGGGCATATGTCGTATTGGTTTATAGGTGGAGGCCCGTGGTGGGGAGAATTATGTTGAGTCTATCAAAAAGGAGCTTGAGGATTATCAAGAACAGCTCAATCAGGCTGCTGCTTCGTCGGATGAAGAGTAAACTAATCATTCATTCACCTGTTTCTACTCAATAATGAGGATGCTTGTGTTTCAAGTTTGTCATCGTTATCGCCAAACTTTTCAACTTTGATCATCATTCATGAGGCTGGCTCACGGACGGACAAGTTGTGGCTCAACAGTACGAAGGGAAACTCGTAGGCCTCCTCGCGGTGGTGCTCGAAACGCACATCAACGGTTTATGAAAGTCCTTGAGGCGGTAAATTCTTGGCGGTTTTACCCCGATAGCTGCGACTCGGGCCTGATGGTTGGTCAGCTAACGTAGGGTGATCAGACACTCCTCTGTCGAGGGTGAAAGTCCCAGGTGATGGCTAAAATAGACAACCTATTCCAGCGCTACATTTCTGATGCGCATGACGCATGGATGTTAAGAACAACTCTTTGCTCGTTTTATCGATCGCTGCCTCTACAGTAGAGGCTCTACTGCACGCGTGCGATAAACACGTTGTGTCAGCATGTTCTGCGTGTGCGACGGACAAGCGGGTGTCATTCTCTGCTCTTTCGTCGAAACGCTTCGCTATGCTTTCAGTAACAGCGCCAAGTCTTTCTAGTTGATCACCATTGTCTACCGTGCATAGCATGGTAATGGTTGAACTCAACAGCTAGATTCTTGGGAGAGTTTAGTTTATACCCTAATACGGGTCAACAGTGATAAGCTACGCTGAGCTTAATGATCGATATGTACAGTAGACATAGCACAACCTCTCTTACAGCATTATATCCTCTTTTCACGGAGTTGATTGATAATCTAGTCTCATAGTTCTCCTTCGGTAAAGGCATTTCGCGGAGAGATGAAAGAGACATCATGTGCATTCCTTGGACGATTCGATATTCCACTACGACTATCTGGCTCACTTGTCTCAAAGACAAACTCAACATTACAGTCTGGGCATTAGACAATACGTAAACAGCTTTACACCTTACCAACATTCATGTATTAGATTCGACCAAGGTACCATGGAAACCATCACCTACACCACTTCTCATTATTTCTGCGGCTTCGTATGGATATTAAAGCTGTCAGGTAGATCACGGTCCCACTTGGTGAGCTCTTTCCATGTAAGATTCCTCCTCACATGCTCATTACCGCATAAATAATGGTCTGGATGCACTTCTTTCTTCTTTCTTTTCTCAAGAATCATAGTGATAGTTGGATGTCCCGCAGTTACTATCAAACCGGAACACAGCGGGTGGTATACTACCAAATCACGATCCCCATCAACTCGAACCTTCTTTAGGTCACCTTAACCAAATTCGAAGTTGACTTGAATTTCTTCTCTGTGTTCAACGGTCACTTGGTTACCTATACCAGTGTAGTAGCCATCCGGTTTTGGGAAGCTAGAAGAGGGCTGTAGAGCAGAAAAGCCATTCTTGCATATTTCGTTCAACTCCTCTACGACTTCCATGGAAGCCACTTCCTCTGTACAAGTACCCAAGAAACATGCTAGTTTAACATCTTTAAAACATTCGTGGACCCTTGAATTCCTCGACGAAGAGTATAATGTGCTCACTCCATCCTTCAAACGTAAAATAGAGGGCGTAGAGGAATAGTGAATGCCCCCGCTTTCTTGGTTGAAAGGATCGTAGCTGTAAACGTACGTATGTTTCCACTTTGTATTTTTTGCCTTCGAACTTTCGTGCTCCTCCAAAAACGCTTCCTTGGAGTCATACCTTGTTCCATCGCGTCTGCTGGCGAAGCGACAGCTACATACTTATCAGGTATGAATATATATTCTGTCCCACGGACTCTCGAATATAGCAATTCTTTTTCCATGAGCTTCTTAGTATTAGCAACCAGCGGTTCAGCAGCATCAGATGCCAAGAGTACAGATAATAGGCACGTATAGCGCAACATTGCCATTACGGAATCCGTAATACGGATCGAAGGATTAACTTCTTACCTAAACAAGACGGAAATCTACACAGTGTAGGTTACCCTCCTCCCCATTGCGCAAGTCGAAAACGGTATGAAACAATATTAAAAAAAGTAAAGATATGTCGACTAGATAGGCGGGGTACATTCACGTACTGCGGTCACCACGAGACCCGAGTGCTCCGAGTTAACTTATCGAGAAGTCCGAACTCAATGGAATAAGATGCTATCATTAAGCAATGGAACTACGCAAGTGCTCGAAGATGAGATATGCGGCCGCCAAGGAAATCGATATTTCTCGAGCACACATGCTTCTCATACGATACGAGTCATATCGCTGACCGTTAGCCGCTACTTCTCTAACAACAACAAGTGAGAAGACATCCATAAGCACACAGATTACGCGTCTGTTGGTCGAAAATACCAAGCGAATACCCCTGTATTCGCTTTTTCGGGCAGCGACGAAGAATGCGACGAAATGTTGTCGAGCGAATGCCATGTTGTAAAACCAACTTCTGCTCTGGAAACTTATTTCAACCCAAAAGTCTAGAGACAGAACACTTAGGTCTGCATATCCCTCTCGACCGGGCGGGAGTCAGCTCCGTCATTCAAGCTGATAACCCCCTATGTAGAGCATCCCACTGTGTAGGTGCTACCTAAGGGTTGATGCACGCAAACGAGTAATTCGGTTGTTATATTATTACAGCATTCCTTCGGATATCATTGGATCAAACATCCCCACTAGAAGGCACGTGGGTCTGAAGACGAGCTGAAGTCTAAAGTTAGAAACCTTAAGCTTCGCTTGTCATGAAGAACTATGCTCCCTGAACTGAGACGATGGCATGAGTATCAATCTTGGCGTTCGTATCGAACACAATACTCCGACGTCGCAGTGCGGGTTTAGCCAGTTCTTGTGCCTGGAGCGGGAGGGATGTGAGCAAAAAAATATCATCTCGGCCCGAATGATTTGGCGTCAAAGCATGTAGCCGGTGGACGCTAAGTTGAGTGGTGCAATCGGCATGCACGCGCGTGGTTTCTCAAAAGTGCGCAGCGACGTGCTTCTAGTTTCCGGTGTTTAACTTGGGACAACGAGTTATCCTGTAATAATAGTAATTCTACTGGCGGAGACCTGGAGTACTAACCTCTCAAATCACAGGGATTAACTCAACACGATTCAAATGTATCTATCTTTTACATTAGCTGCTATTTGCATCATCATCATCATCGTCACTATGCTGGTCCTCTAAACCTCCCACGGTTACTCTACTCGCTTCCCTGCTGAAGTTTAAGACTTGAATGCTCTTCTGCATCTCTTCACTTTTAGCTATAACAAAGGTGCGAACATCGGTCAGTGCCTAATTGAGGTATGAAGATGCACTACCAAAAACAGCAAGATGAAGCGCTGTGTCGCAGACGGCAATCGAGAGGACATCGGGAATTATACAGCAACTTATTGATTCATTGGAGCGAATGCCAAAGTGCCTACGGTGAGTATCATTCTTTTCTGTTGTTCGTTTAGTAACGGCAATATCTTCTCGTCGTCATCGGTCCATCCAGAAGAGGCCAGTTGATTAACCTGGCAGACCCATTCAAAACGCGTGTTGGTATTTGATTCTATCCTATCCGAGTGAAGTTAGGTATTGAAGAACTCCTCCGGAACCAAAGGTGGTATGAAAGCTGCGAGCTATTGAATCCACGGTCATGGCTCTTATCATGATGATATTACTATTTTCCTTTGTGTAAAAAGTTTGTGTAGCGTTGCACTAGTCTCATGGTCGATGCATAAGCTATTATCATTCATTATAACTTCTATTACTAGAATGTTTAGTGAATCGATTCAAGGACCTCTTCCATGAGTTCGTAGAAGAGGAATCTCCTACTGCGAGCATGTACTACATGCTCATATCTCAGCACAACGAAATGGCATTTCAGAAATGCTGTGTAGGCTCGACAACACACCATATCAATTAGTTCTTTTCTCTCCCTTGCATCCCTTCTAGCGTAAGGGTTCTGCGGGTCAGATATTCTTATTTCCTCAGCCGTACTCCGTCTATCATCTCCAAAATCTGATACCATATTTTTTCTAAATCATGCCGTCAGTACCACCCCCATCTCACCATCAAAGCTTCCCCTTCTTTTGGGGTTATTCTGTATAGATTCGTCTATGCTTAAATGAATATCCTCCGACAGGAGATTTGCCCGACGCTAATGCATTTTCGGGCGCGCGCCAAAAATGCTGCGCTGGAGCTCTGTAAGTGTGCTGGAGTTGCGCTGTGACTGTTTGGTCGTTATGAGATTTCTTTTTGCCTTGTCGTTGTTGGCAATAGTAACCGGGGCCACTCGATCTGAGCAGGCTCCTCGCAAAGAGGAAATATCTATGAAGGAAGCTGCTAAATGTAAAGATATTTTTGAGGTCGGATTCACAACACCGCTGCTCAGACGTTAAGGGCTCTCGAGGCCATCGAACAGGAGAAAATTCCACAGCGGATTTCCAGAAGCTTCTCGGAGAGTCCCAAGCAGCTTGGCAAACTCATCCAGGCACCGGAATGAAAACAATGTACGTTGGGCTCGCTTTAAACACTCTTTACCGCTCTCGGTGTCAGACCGCTGAGCTCTGTGGCTAGCAATTCAGCAAAGGTGAAGGAATGGTTGAAGAACAGGGACGGAAGAGGATCGCAGGAACTCTGACTGTTTCTCTCACCGTCAGGGTTTTGTTGGCATGCAGCGGTGTTGAAGTAAACATCACTCCCACTAAAAAAATTAACAAATTCCGGGAATTTTTTCCATCTGAGAGGGAATGTTCGGGCTGGGCTGAGGTAGACCGGAGCTATTCCAATTCCTGAAGTGAGGTCGCTCAATAAGCCGATTTCGAAACCGAGGTGATCATGAAATTTATTCAACATTCACGTGGACCGATTTGCTACTTTTTTGGTGCATATTAGCAGCCTGCGGGAAATCCGGTTAAGAGGCATGGCCAGACTTGTAAGCAGTTTGGTAAATGCCACTTGTTCGCTCTATAGTGGCCGCTTTGGCCACACTTTCTCATCCAGCCCACTTGGAGTCGTGCTTTCTATGGGAACCATATTCCTATGACCAACTAGGTAGTAACGGGAAGCTGATGGCCGGTTGACTGTTTCTTGCTCATTATAAGGGATATAAATCCGAAGCTTAATTATATTACGTGTTGTTAGTGATGACGCATAAGGGGCCAAGGCTTAGTGGAGCATCGTATGACCTTTGCTGTCTGGCAAAGGAGGACCATGGGGAACTTTGTGCAACTGTCTCCCCGGGTGAGGTGGATGACACTCCTATCTATGAGATGTTCCAGACTGTTGTGACGCGATGGATCGAACAGCAAGCGAGGAGAAACTGGTATTATTTAATATCGGTGCGAATGATGGCCGATCTGTGGGGAAGTTTTTGAGCCCACATGAGCATCCTCGGAGCGTTGTTAGTTCTATTGCTATCCATGAGGTGAGCACAAGGGCACGGATAGTTGGTAAGGTTATTAGTAGGGGTGGCTTCATCGATTCACGCCGGAGAACACGGTACTACATGCTATAGAACCAAACCCGATCCACAGGGAAGCGCTGGAGAGATTGCCGGAGAAGTGATGCTTTAAAGGGGTCTACGGAAGGAAGGTCTATGTGGGACGGCAGGTATCCTAATCACAGTATAATAGTGTTACCGGCAGCAGCGGGGGTGGCTGGGGAAGAGAGGTCGCTGTAAAAGTATCTTTAAGATTTTTGGGAGGTTGATTTGTTGACTTGCCAGTATCAAGGTACTTTGCGAGACCGTCCAATGGGTCGCTGGGATCGGTTCGAGATGAGGGGGGTCGGCTGGTCTCTGAGGGAGAGGAAGTTGCTGTGGTAGATATCATAGATTACATCGCTGGTACAGGAGCTCAATCCGACCTAAAGATACTTTTTACTAGCTAATTGCCGAAAGGAAGATTCCTGCGTTTGCGTGATGGATATTGAAGGCTCGGAGTTCAGGATACTTAGACGGATGCTTTGGGAAAGGACGGCTCTGTGTCGGTAAGGCAACTGATGGCTGCATGTCGATAGTGGCGGAGTGATAGGTGTGATGTGCTTATCGTTGAGTGGCATGAGCCTACCTTCCCGGAGGATGTAAAGGTGCTATTGGAGGACTTTCCCCTGGGTATAGCTCATCCGGTGACAGTGGCCAGTAGAGAGATGTTCTCAGCTGCTGTATTGGACAGTGCGTTGAGGTTATAACGGGGGGACCGGGAACCCATGGTTTATAGGCGCATGTGGCTATAAGGAACGAACAGGGATGTTGCAACTTGCTAAAGGTTGTAGCTTAGCGATTGGAATGTCGAATTTAGTGCATCGTTGAGAGTGGACAGTCTTCACTAGAACTCCGTTATCATATTTCTCATCAGTGAGCGCATTCGGTGCTTTTATTTGCTAGTACCACATTTTCTATTGAACCAGCTAGTATCTTTTCCATCCCAGCATTCGAGCATACGCCTTTATACGATTTCTGTGATGAATTTCCCGACTCTTTCAATGAAGCTAGGGAGTATTCCGACACTGGCCATCTCGCTTTGGGTGCCATCAGGTACATATTATCCGACCCACAAGATTCCTGTCGGGTCAATTACATCTCCTTCCGGTATGATGAGCAACAATTTGACATATAGCCATGGCTTGCACTATGTGTCTCTGAAAGCAAAGTATTTTCTTGGCGCGCGGTAATTATGGATCTGCATTGTAGTTATGTTGTTGACTTTTGTATGTCCGTATCTTGTCGGCGGTCGGCCAGGGTTGCTGGGTGGCCCCTTGAGTGTTTCCTTTGCGACATGGAATAAAAAAAGGAATAAGAAAGGTATTGCTGGGGACAGATGGCGATTGTGTCGAAAGGGACAGCGAAGATACGTATTCTCTTTCACTGAGATTTCGGGTGACGGTATTGACTCCAGGATGTCACGAAATTCGTGCACAGCTAGAGTGGAAATAAAGGCCGTGTGGCAAAGCCTAGGTTGAATGCGGAAACCTTGCGAGCTCATTTTTCTATTGAGATGGCAAGATAGATGCAGAGTGCATCATGCGTGATTGTGATAGAAAACGAACGATAGTATTGTCATTGTCAGGGCAATGGAGCAAGATGTTCATCCGAGTAGGGGAATCGTTGTTTCGGGTGAGCTCTTTGGCGTACTGAGTCGTCAATAAACCCGCGCAGGTTCGAAACCATGAGATAGCATATCGGACGGTTCTCGGTCTTCCATATCCTCAACAGGAGCTGGATAGGCTTAAGCGACGAGATACCTATTATGTATGAGATGGTATTTTTCTGACACCTCTAGCTGTGGTATTTCAGACGGAGAAGTGGAAGAAGCTGAAAAAAGGGAAGCCATCGAACAGCCCTCGCTGGGCCCAGTCCACGTCATGAGATGTTTCTGGTTGAGGTTCTGTTGCGTGCCGGAATGTCGGTTGTGGTGAGAGGTTCTTTGCGCAGTTTATTGGTTGTACTGTTATGATTGATCCAGATCACGTCGACGCCCCGCCACTCTACGGCAACGATCCTGATGAGATATGTAATACCGGTGAAATCTTCCGAGTGCGCAAAGATACGCTTAGGTGATATCAATGGGATAGATTCTCGAGCGTATGATTCTGTAAGAAACGAAGAGACGGAAAAGAGAAAGGTAGTATTTGTGGAGATTCCGGCATATTCTCTGACGTGGCGCAAGCTGGCTATTTTGTACGTTGGAAATGAGATTTTTAAACTCGAGATGCAGCTGGCTTACTACGGCGGTCGGTATTGTCCATTTAGTAATGAAGTTTTATCGGTGTTAGCTTCGGGAACGAGAGGAAGATGCAGCACTTGAGGATCCTACAGGGGAGCGAAAGAAGGTTGAAATGGAATATATTGCACCAAAGAAGGAGAGACGATTTAAGGTAGTTTAAGACGACATGTTATGTATTGTTATGTCAACTTGTATAGTATATGTTAATAATAAAAACATGTATTAGCATTATACTAATGTCGATAGTATCTTATATACTTTCATCAATGCTGTGTCTTCGGAATATATCTTATCATAATCCATACCATAAATCCTTCATCTCTATCAGCTCTATATGGCCTACCATGGTCGCCGTGGTCCCCCATGCTGTATAAAGATTCGTCTGCCGAAGCATGGAGGGTATGAGGAAGGCCCCAGCATGAACCTCAAGAAGCTATTTGTATTAGTCTGCATCTCTTGGTCGAGGGAAAGCTGTGCTGTTGTCAGGTTGAGAACTATAACCGTTTGCGTCAGTTCATCAGTGTCTACACTGTCCATCTGAGATCTGAGGTTGGAGTGTACATTCCAGACAGCGCCGCCATTACAGGGTAAATCTTGGGACTGTGGGGGAGGTAGCATTAGTGAGCCAGGTATGTATCTTATGGTGGCCTGGTCCAAGTGGTTGATGGCTCCCCGGCAGCGGTGACGTCTGACAGCAGAGTCTTTGCGTGGGGGAGAATGCCGTGGACTGGTAAGATCCGATATAGATCTTATACCGACTTAGAATGCTTCGTGCACGCTTGAAGCTTGGATACGTTTCCCGTAGCGTGCAGAGCATGTATTCGCTACTGCGTACTAAAATCCGTACTAACAGAAATATTGCGTTCGCTATATTTCTGAGCGCTTTTAAAAGGTCTCATAATTTCCCGAGCATCATTATAGGCATCGTAATTGCACCTCAGGCAGCCAATCGGTGCCTGGACTGGAGAATGTTTTGTCTCTTGCACGGAAGCGTGTTAAGGCTGTAGCGGTAGGCGCCGGCCATGCAGTAGCGCTGACCGAAGGGGGCAAGGTGATAGCAGTGAAGCACGGTAGTGTTGTGAGGCTTGGGATCAGGTCATGTCATGGGGCATCAATGACTCTGGTCAGCTTGGTACAGGAGATGAGCGTGGCAGGATCATCCCAACGAGTGTTGTGCTACCTAGTGATGTGTATATCGATAAGAGTGAGCCATTATTGATGTGCTTGCGATAACGATACCTGTTTCAGTTGCATGTGGACCTGATTATTCAGCTGCTATAACAAAGTCAGGGCAGCTGTGGA
The DNA here is from genome assembly GCA_013115145.1 of Perkinsus chesapeaki. NCBI lineage: Eukaryota > Perkinsozoa > Perkinsida > Perkinsidae > Perkinsus > Perkinsus chesapeaki. The sequence continues at coordinate 60,636 of JAAPAO010000031.1, read as the reverse complement.
CTTGGGGAAGGTGAGCATGCGGGAATACTCATCTTGAACGGCCCTACTGTGAATGATTTAATGGGTGATCGAACAGTGGTTATATTATTCCATCATTATTCCGTTTTTACCGTCATGGCGCGTGATGGCCGAAAGTAACCTCGTGGATGTAGTTATCATCAGACATTATTAGCTTATCCTTGCAGTTTGGATTCCCGACCGTCCAGATCCATCTTTTTCGCGGTCAATTAAATTGACTCAATTTCTCGTCCTAAGGGATCGGGTTAATTGTTGTTGTGAAGTAGATCGGGGAAACAATTTTAGGGAACCTGTATCACTATCACCTTCCACCTTCACTATCAATTGAGATATCCGAATGATCAGATACCAAGCGAGCAATTGGCCCAGACTCTTTATAGAGACTTGGTGCAATGGCAACAAGCCAGGCCAGGATAATTCAACAGTGGGTTTAGCAGGAAAGAGGATTGTTAAAGTGAGCTTGGCTGCTGCTGCTGCTGTATTCATTTCACATTCACACTACTGTATCCCACATCCGTCATCATCACTATCCTGCTCTATCATCTTAGGTATCTTGTGGAGACCAGCACATGCTGGCATTGACTAAGGAAGGAGAGGTCTATTCCTGGGGATATAACGGTGAGGCGATCAACAACTGCTCACTTTAGGCCCCTGTGCACCCCAGTTTTGACGGATTATAATTTGTCAACTAATTTTTCATTCAGATTTCGGTCAGCTTGGATGGGGCCTCCACGGCATTGATGTGGTAGGCCAGCAGCGCCCTCAAAAGGTACCCATGCAGTGTTTGCCTCCAGAAGTTCAATATCGAATAGGTACCACATCTGCCCGAGATCAGCGATATAGCGGCTGGAGGCGGGCACAGTGTCGCGGTGGGCAAGGACGGCTCCGTCTATGCCTGGGGCAGCAATTCTCAAGGTTGGTCGTGATGCGGTGAGTGTCGCTAAGGTGTTCTTCCGCAGGGCAAATCGGTCACGGTCTCCACCAGGACTTCACCGAGGCGACCAGAGTACCTGTTCCTCAGCCGGTCAAAAGCGTTACTGCAGGAAAGGTGGGAAGTCGGAAGAGTGAGATAGAATAACTTGCGGAAACAGGTGACAACGATTTGCGTTTGCGATGACGCCGATGAGTCCGTGGTTATGTGGGGCGCAGTGCAGGCTGCTGGCCCTGAGGTGGAGACACCAGTGAAGAATGAGGAGCATACTAAGAATGGCGACCATAAAGGTGAGGCCATGCGGTATGACATAGTGTAGCCTGCCCATCAATGACCCTTTGGAATGACCATTTGCCAGCAAGCCTCTATTGTCTTGCACTTTCATGGAAACGGGCAAGATACTTGCAGACTTGTGATATAAACGACCGTTGCATAGGGGATATAAATTCCTTAGTCGCATTCGACAGTGATCCTTTCAAGTTTCCCTGGACTAATGTTGTTCCGCACTTTCATGAGCAATACGCAAACGAGATGTTTTCGGCCTGAAAACATTTTTCCTAAGAATTTGAAGGGCGTTAAATTGTGGGTCGACTAGCGGCTCTTCGATAGGGTATATTTTTTCTGTCTCTAAGTCATTTTCCTCAGAGAACGAGCCCCCAGCATCTGGAACCATGATGGCCAAGCTAGGTGGCGGTGGCGCAGCGAGCGTGCTGATATCTGGTGAAGGCAAGGTGGAGGCAGCGGCCGTGGGAGAGGCTCATGGAGCTGTCGCGAAGGGTAAGGCCGACGGTGGATTGCCATGGTTGGCTTAGTGATGATTGTAGGGGGTACACTATATGGCTTCGGATACAACTCGGAGAACCAAGCTACTGCAGCACCATCGAAGACTTCCTTTGTGCCTCCTACGCCGATAGACGCCAGTGAGATGCAGAAGGCAGCAGATGATCTCAAATTCGATCAGGTAAGGTACCACACAGCAAGCATGTAGATAGTTAATACCCCCATGCAGATCGTGGATGCGCGTTTCGGATTTTGTAAGTGTCAGGTATCCGACCTCGCCTGTGGCGGCTCGATGAGCTTGGCTGTTGCCAACTATTCCCTTCATTAAGTTTGACTGTTTTCATCAACCTAAATACCCAGTTTCATGCACCAAAGCTTTTACGCTGTAAATTAACGTCACGATAGTAGTGAACGCGCTGGATTTGCATGCCCTCCTCCGACTCTAAAGCTAATGTGCAGCCGAAAGACCTTTTCAAGGTGAGACGTAAACGGAACAAGGCCGGCGACTGTCGTAGCGTTTCAGTGGATATCAAAGCAGACCCACTCCGCTACAGTAGATGGGTTCGCAGACTTGCAAGATGGAGAGATATTGCTAGAGATGGTCCAGCAAGTGAGAGCATATCGACGCGAACTCCGCCCTGCACAGGCGGGCCGACCTTGCAATAGTATATTCTACTGTTTAGTGTAATTAACGAGCTTAAATGATAGACCTTAGAAGCTGCACAGTCTTGACGAATATTGATTGTATAAAGAATCATAGCTTGGGCCACTACACTGCAATATTTGCAGCGGCACCAGCAGCCTCCGTATCAAAGCTCCGTTTGGTTGCTCAGGTTTGGCCAGACCTATCTCCGCTGGGCACTACCTGTGATGCATGGGAGGGGATATCAAGAATAGCCAATGCTGCCGACGTACCGAGTGATCTGCTAGACGCCGCCGCTCGGTGGTCGACTGTCGAGAGGGCGGCCCTCAATGACAAGGCCTTCGCTGCGGCAATGTACAACACACTGGCAGCGTTGTACTTCTTGTGGAACCTATGCCAAAGTCATGACTTCTCCGCCGATTTTGAGCTACCAATAGATGCTCGAGTGGCGAAGTTCCTCCAGTCTGATGCGTCTGTGCAGAGCCTGCTGAAAGTGAGCTCTTGGCTTGAGTTGCCTATTGGAGCGTTATTCAGGGCGGAGGCTTATCTGTGGAAACTGCTAGGGAGTCGGCAGTCAGTGATCGGGAGGAAAAGGAAGCGGGGCCGCCCATAAGGGAGCGGGCGGACGGATCGTCACTTCACCGCCACCAGCCGGCCTTGCAGCCTTCTGAGGGAAAGAGGGAGACAGCCACCTCAGAGGAAAAGGTAAGGCAAGACGGGTGAGTCATCTCCGATCAGTTTGCATGTCAGCAATCTCCAGCTCGTCATTCAACTAACGGCAAGCATGCTAAGGAGCAGCATCCTCAGCCAGAGGAACACAGTAGGAAAGCAGTGGAGCCGACACAGCGGGCGATGAAGTCTGATGCTGCTCGGGTGGAGCCAGCTGTCGCGAAGTCCGTGGAGGGCAGCTCGTTCCAATGGGCGAGCGGCGCTGATGCAGCTGAACGTGGAGAGGCTATTATCCACCGATTAAGAAGCGAGGTCAGTGGGACAGGTCGCATGACTGAGAGAGGGATGGTGTGTTTCTAGGTTAAGCGGCTCCATAGGCAGTTGGATATGGACAAGGAAGCCTATAGGGCTATGGAGGACCTGACTCAGAGAAAGCTGCTGGAACAGGAGCTCAGGTTGGCTTGGTAACTGATCTTCTACACTGTACGGGTAGGTTCGCACATGAAAAAGAGCTTCTCAAGGAGAGCCATAGCGCGGCACTGTGGGAGGCAGAGTCTGGTCTCGCCGACGATGCGGTGCTACGGGCCAAAGTTATGAAGGAGCAGGCTGTGGGAGTTACAATGCAGGAAGGCGAGGGATGACTGCTTTTCAGGGAGGCTTCCGTGACCGATCCCCCACCGTTGCAGAGTATGCTGCTGTTGAGGAGGCGATGGCACGGATGGAAATGGCCATGAGGAAGCAAAACGAACGAGTGCGCGCATCTGAGGATGAAAGACTGCAGCTCGGCGATCGGGTAAACTACGCAGCTCTACGAGTGGTAAATCCATCATCTCTGAGTATTCAGGTTCTCAGCGCAGCGTCCCGTCGTCCTTCAACAACAGCTGAGGATATCCAGGATCTATACGAGGCAGCCGTATCATCGCTGGATAGGCGGCAACAAGGCAAAGCGCTGCCGCCTAGTGACAGGGAACTGATGCTGAATCTTGAAAAATTGGTAGGATTCCCGCAGCGGATTTCACTCCAGTTGGTGGCAGCGTTTCCCTTTCATGCTGAGACTTTTGCTCCGCTCTTCAGATGAACAGGATTGACGAAGAAAGGCTCATCCTGGAGCGACAATCCAGAGATGCTGAAGCGCTTCGGCAAACCCTTGAGTTGAGCGATCAAGTGTCAGAGATGAGCGCGAGTGGAGCTGGTGCGTCGAGCCCTTTTGCCGGAGACTCGAGCACAGTTGCCTCGGTCTGTGGAGATGCCGAGGCAATGGAAAGAACGTTCAGGATAGAGAAGGAATGCGAAGAGTAAGCGCACCGGATCGCAATAGAACTATAGACCTCTACTATAGTGCTACTATAGTAGAAGTCTATAGTTCTATTGGAGTATTAGGGATCATATAGTGACTACTATAATAGTAGTTACTAGTTGCTGATAGCGGCTCTAGGCTTCCTACGTTTTCCGGTTCTACCACGCATTACTCACTGTTGCCAATATTGTTGTAACCAGCCGTTGGAGGCTGCAATCACTGTGAGCGTGTGGCTAGGAAACCAGGCACACGATAACTCAGCCGTGGTGGGGATCACGATAAGATTATGTAGATAACTCTTCCCGACCGCAAGCCTTGGGACATGAGTTGTTCGGGAAGTTCCTGTCATTTATAACACAAGAGGAGTACCATTGTCCCCGCCTGAATCACATAGCAGCCACCAAACCTGCTCTATCAGGCGGATGCTGCGGTAGCATTGATACCAGCTGTCAGAACGCGCAGCAAAGTGCGCAGCGCGCGCCCAATCGAGCTACATGCGCTGCAGTTGGTTCAGACATCGATACTGTCTATGCGGTCCCGCTAGTACGAACACGAGGGCAGCGGTTAAAGGGCTGTGCCGAGAATTGAACTCGGGACCTCTCGCACCCTAAGCGAGAATCATACCACTAGACCACACAGCCGATATCTATACCATTCTATATCCATGTTATATCCCTGCCTAGCATTTCCACAACAAATTTAAACTTGTCCTTGGTCAGGTTGCGCGCAACAACATCATACCTGAGGCAACGACTGAAATTGCTCGAAGGCTCTGAGACTGCAACAGACCATACCAGAGAGGATGAAGCACAGTTGGTGGCATTGCTCAGAAGGCTGAGGGCCCATGGCTTCGAGGTGCGCGCTATTGGATGCCACCCACTTGAGATTTGCCCCTCAGTCATCACGCAAGCTTTCTGTTTTGTTTTGGAAGCTTGTGGGTTCCTCCATACGAGCGCACAAGGAAGCGGAAGCGGCAGTTGCTGCAACTAAGGCTCTCCGTGACCGGCTAAAACAGTCGGAGACCGCCAGAGTAGGCCCTGGTGAGCGCTGAATACTACAACTCGACGGGGCTTTAGACGGAGCTAGCACACAAGCATGCCGATGAGATTGATTCTCTAAAAAAACGACACCGGCGTGAACTAAAGAAACTGAATGAAGAGATGACAGCCAATAGTTGTGAAGCGGAGCTCCGGAGGGAAATAGCCGAGATGGCGGTTTCAGGGAGTGAGTCATTGGGAACCCAGAAGCACTCTGTTGAATCTGAACACGCTAATTATTCATGCGGTTCTCATATCTTCGGGAGTGGTCTCAGGAGATGCCGAAATAGCTCGCTTACGTGCGGAAATGTCCCGTCAGTGGAAGCGATGCTGGGCAACAGACACAGAACGATTCGAATCTCTTTGGGGTAGTCAGCAACCGCTACCATACGTGATTGGCCAGCTACTTGGTCTCAGATGATCTTCAAGGTCTTCGAGCCCAAAACGATATTCTTACTATACGAGACAGGCAGTGGAAAGAGCTTGTAAAGGAGGTATCATCGAACCAGAAAAATGAGCACCGCGTCAAACAGCTCTGGGCCAAGCTGAATGCTGCCAATCTAAGGATATCCGACTCGCCTGGTGAGACGTGAAGCCTGTGATTAGACCGACGCGAACGGCGCGCAGGAATCGCCGAGCAGAAGGCCTTGCTGCAGAAAGCCGTTGAAGATCGACTGCGTGTCTATGAGGCGAGGATCGCTGACTTGGAACGAGAACAACTGAGGGTAACTCTGGTGGCCGCATCTTCGACACTTATCGCTCCGCTCATCCAGGACGAGCTCAACCCACAGGCGGTTGCAGAGCTTCAGGAGCGAGTGGTAGAGGTTGAGTCGAGAAAGACACAATTAGCGCGAGAGAATGCAGCTTTACAGAGAGACTTGACCGAGGCCAAAGAGGTATGATACCTTACGCAACACCCTTTAGTGGAAGCTTAATGCGACTTGTATTGCTATCTTGCTGTTGATAAATGTGAAACTAAACAAACGACATTCATTTCTAAAGGTCGCACTGTAATGCTCGGTAAGCTATCAATACATTACGAATGATGGTGAATTCTAATCAGATGTATAATCAAGTCCAGCAGGAGTTGCACCGCGATACGAAGACAGCACGGGAAGCATTGGATGCCGTCACTCGGGAAAAGGACCGTCTCAAGACCGAGCTAGATATCTACACGGAACAACTTACAACCAATGAAGCCCTGAAGGAACTGTTATCAATGGCTGCTATAAATGCTATTGATACATGAACCATGAATGTGGCATTTTCGATCCATTTTCTGTTGGGTTTCTAACTGGTAGAAGTATTCCTTAGCAATTACTGTTTAAATGCGGTCTTCCCTCCTGACGGTCATTACATGGCTCCTGCTGGCCGCGGCGAACAAGTCGGAGTACGCCGCCATCTCTGCGGAACATGCCAGATTTCGATTCTTTCAGACGGAAAGGGCCTATCATCGAAGTTGACGATGGTCCGCCGGAGTACAAGGTGTATACTGATAGTCAAGAGCCGGAAGATCCTCCATCACAGATGGATGTTGAACCCATGGTAAGGCGGCATAGATAAGGCGCCCCTGACGATATGCATCGTTCTTAGTGGTACGGCGATAAGCCTATTTTGCACGGCCGTTCTTGGCCAGACGAGGCAGTTCGTCAAAGGCCACGACCGAAGCTCACTACGCGAGAGGGCGAGTTCACTTCTGGTGTCGACGACGAGTCGATAAAGGAAGTCTGGGACAAGTATGCTGATGAAAATAAACCCACTCTTGAGGACGTGTCATGCAGGTATCCTGTGGCTATCAACAGTGGCCCAACCTACAGTGATAGCAACCCTGTTCAAGCCGCAACTCTCGGCATGATCGCAAGTCTTGGAGATCCGTAAGCAGTTTATCCCTTCATAACCGTACTGGAAATATGCCCTTGTCAGCCTCAATGAGGTTGCACTGATGCCAGACCTTCCCGATCACCCAGCAGATGACTCCGAAATAGTTCGACACGAATCTCTGGTGAGGCGCCTCCCTTACGGTCGAGCGAAGGTGTCCGTCAGGAATCGAAGCCATTGGAGGAAGCTCTGCAGTTTGCTTTGGAGCCGCGGCCAAAAGATATCTCGGATAGAATGCCACCTCTCCCAGTAAGACGTGCTACACCCGTTTAGGAAACATTTTTTGTGTCTCAGCGCATGCGAGGGTTCGCTGCCTTCAGCGCTGCAACTGGTGCGGAGGAGTCCTCAACCCCGAGCGAGACGCTGCCTCCAGACGAGCGAAATGTAAGAAGGGACGTGAAGGCCATCACCGTTACTCTTGTTTCCAGGAGAAAATCAGACAGCACCGTCTAGCTGGCAATCAGGAATTCAATGAGGACTTCGACGTCGATACGGCAAGTGCAGCAACACTGTGCTCGAGTGTAATATCTTTGCTTGCAGTTGGCCCGCCATGCCCATAATCCATACGCCACACGGTGAAAAATGTGCTTTGGTATAATGTGTGTGCAAATCCGGTTATGTTGCGTTGAAAGAGTGGAACCAGCAAAGGGCTGTTGAGTACTAATTGAAAGTAGTCATCAGAACCTGCTAACGACGAGGAATAGAAAGTATTTATTCGAGTTATTTTATCATTTATTTCGTTGAAGTACTTTAGCCCGAAACACCAAGTAGCAAAGGAACATTCCGAACACCACAGATCTTAACATATCTCCAGTTGAACATTTCTCCATCATCTCCAGCACATAAACTGCGTGTTGGTGCACTGTGGGGGAGAAGTTGTTTTATCGATCACTTCTCGAGTAGCAAGTTATATACCGATTAGAAGCAGGACCCGAACTTAGCAGGGAGCTTCCCGTCGTCCCATTGCGACATATTGGATAGTTTCTCATCAAACAAGGCTATCTAGAGCATCTAACACCAGAGCGACTTGGCAGCAACTAAACCGACAGTCATTCTTGTCCACTCGAGAATATAAATCTCACAAACTATCAATGTCATGCAATTCACAGTCGCGAGAAGAACTGCCTGGGTTAGCGCGGGCGACCTGGGTCACGAGCTTAGGCCAAAAGCATCTGGAGAGGCTCGTGGCCATCACTGTTCTCTTTCGGTTGCGAATACACCGCAAGCTAGACAGCCATACTGTCATCACCTCGAAGCGATTAAGGTCGCATGTCGCTCAGTTAACGAAGGACTTACAACAATCGTGACGGCAAGAGCCAGTACAGAAGCAGATAGCAGTGCAAGGTGATGAGAGTTCTTGACTTCATTAAGAGCTACCTCAGATCGGCATTGCCGGATGCTAATTACGTGGCCAACCTTATCGTTCTGAAAAAATCAGTACAGTGGATTATAGGTACACTCTAGCAGTACACGAAACTGACCAAACATAAAGGATGAAGATGAGCATGCGCCGCTGGCCTTGTCGAAGACACATGACGGTTGCCTGGTTCCTGCAAAGTCTAATGCTAAGCATTTCCGACCTGCATGAGGAAAAGTTGTAGATATGAGCTCTGCATTATTTACGGGGAAAGAGCCAAATCGGCTGCATCGTACTTACAATTGTTCCTTCCACCTTGGCAAGGGTCGGCTTGGATCGGTGGCATTTTTCAGCAGGTACTAGGCAAAAAATAGTATAGGCATTGAAGTGACAGCACCCGACAGGGAATAACGGAGGCACTTGCGTATGATAACCGTCCATTGTTGCCACCACGGTTACCGAGGCGTGGTTAATATTGTTATTTTGTATACTGCTATAAAAATGAGCGGCGTACCAAACGACGTAAAATAGGGCAAGGCGAACCCCACGTGATGCCTGACGCTACCAAGCTGCCAGAGGCGGATAAGATCGACTGCTAGCTTTTAACTTGTGTAAGGTAACCTCGAGATGCGAGCAGGTTTAAATTTTAAAATGGCCAATGCCAGACTGTAAACTCAAGTACAGAGCGGCGGTATGGACATCACATGAAGAGCACAGAGATATATCATGAAATAGAATAAAAGGCAAAAGTATCCTTGAGAATAAATACATCACCACCGACACAGGACACCAACTCAAGTTCTACTACGAGATCACAACACAAACTCGCCAGAACGCATCCTGTCCCATTTAGGAATATCCGACCATGAGACTTTCTTAGCGGTGTCTAGGGGACCACAGAGGGTCGCGAGTGGTGCCTTCCTCCTAGATCTGCGTAATAAGGGGTTGCGGTGTGTAGAAGCTCTGTCTCTAGTGAGAACAAGTAGGCTAGGCTCCCCTCGAGGCATTGTGCGGACAGTCGAGATAACCCCTTCACATAGAGGAGAATACGTTACAAGAGGGGCCTTCTCCGTCAGCGAACCAACAACCAATTCCCCATCTTTGATCTTGCCCTTATCGAGTTTGAGAGTGAGAGCGGTTTCCGATTGCTTTCCTGAATATTTGCCGTTCAGCTTTGACATGTCATCCTTGTCGAAAGGGCGGAGTGTCCAGAATCCATCACCGCAGACTTTACTCAATTCACTAGCTACCGCCTCGACTGAACCCCCCTCGTCGCTCGAGGAGCTCACCGACTCGATGTTGCTGAAACATTCACCGACTGTAGGGACAGTAGCTGTGTACTCTGACGTCTGACCGTCCTTAACACGGAGGATTGTAGCGGCCGTGACAGCTTCGTCGGTATGAGTGGTGACTTTTTCATTGTAAGGTATATAATCATACACTGCGATATTTTTACTCTTCGTGAATTCGACGTTTCTCGCCTTGTTGTCGAGCTGGACAAGGCTGCCAGTACTCAAACCGTTATCCTGCCACTCTTCCATGTGCGGTATTGGTTGCTTCCCTCTTGGTATAAAGAAATACTCAGCTCCATCACTCACTTGTGAGTAAAGAAGCTGCTGTTGTCTATACGCCGCACCATGAGCTCTACGAGCTTCCATGGAGACCAGAATGAGGCACCCGAAGGTGTGGACAGAAGGCATAACTCTGATACACTAACCTGTGCTAGATAGTTTCGGCAGCTACTAGCTACTTTTGCGCTGTCGGCCAGGGGGTGAATGGGAGGTAATTGAGGCAACAAAGGCACAGAGGCTCTCCTGGAAACGATCATGAAACGTGAGCAAGCAAATATATAATCAATCCTCGTCAAATCGTTTTTGCCGCTGCTTCTCTCGATCAACGCGTCTGACTTTTGTCGCTCCTCGTTTACCCTTCTTGTACACGACATCGTAGTTGCTCGGCCCGTCAGATCTGAATAGGACAATGAAGCCTTCACACAATAAGACACTAAAGGTTACTTCTTGGGCGGCAATGCGAACTCAGGGCCCATGCTGGCGAAGTCCTGCGGAAGGTGTCGCATGCTCGTATGCCCCACGCGAGTAGCTTCGCCTAGTAGCTCGGCATCTTCAGCAAGCCATGCATCACGGCCCTTTGGAGCCACAAATAGCAGCGATGAATCCTCATCGAAACATATACCTCCTTCGTTATAAGACACAGTAAAAAGGTCGTCGACGACATGCCCGACTCGAAGGCCTCGACTTATCTTCTCATTAGCTTCGCTCGGTGGTGTCACGCCGAGGACGCCTGGCCAGATGTTGAGCTTCCAGTAGAGAACAAGCATGCCGTCCTTCTTGGGATCGGCAGTCTCCTCGTATGGCAAATTAGATGATCCACCCAACACCGATGAGTCATAATAGGCAATCTTGGAGACCATGCCAGACAGTCTCGTGCCCGCAGGTAGCTTCCGGGGCGGTACGGACGATGTGAATTCTTTGTTGAGCTTCGGGTATACCGAAGTGAACAGCTTGGACCGATCCACAACGTAGCCGTCAGCCATTTCAGAGTTGCCGACGAGGAGCCGTTTATGTTGTTTTTTCCGAAGTGGCAGAAGGCCGCCACAGGCGCTTGTTTGTGGGATGCCAAACTGCCGACACAAACGGGACAGCGATTCTTCATGGACGCCGAAATCTGAAGTGCGCGAGAATCATTGTCGAGGCAGCACCGTCGGGCCACCTCCGGTTTCGCCCGACATCTCTTCGATCGCCCAATGGCCCACCAGAGTATCATAAACGTTATGAATTTCGATGTCATCATCATCAACACCGCCGCCGCCGCTATTGTCGAGTAGTCGGCTGCAAAGCCCCCTACAATCATGCATAACCTGAGGGAAGGTCGGTATGAGGACAGAGCTCTGCTACCTTAAGAATCGCCGATTCCCACAATATCGGTCTGAGGAGGTTCAAGTCGTTTACAAGAGCCACACCTCCCCTACTGGACACGATAATATCATCGCCGTCATAGAGGGACCTGCTTGGGAAGTACAACCGTATAAGGACCAATGGAAGGGCGTAAACGATACGCTCATAGACCCTCATTCACCATTCGAGAGCTCGAGTATATTATAAAAGAAGACGACGGCAACCGTTGCCCACCTGTCTATCATCGAGTCCGATCGAATGGCAATTGTGGGCCACAAGCCGCCGTCAACCTTCAAGGCTTTCTCGAGCTGACTTAACGACGACACTCTATGAACCGGCAGCAACCCTGCTCCTCGCCGTACAGCACTCAAAGGGGCGGCGGCGGACATGGGGCTAGTTACCGTATCGTAGTTCTTGGTAAACTAATTTTCATGGGGGGGAATCATACCGTGCCCGAGATGAATTGAATTCGCTCGCCTCGGAAAGCGCCAACTTTTGCGCGCACGTGCCCTCCAGTACACTCATCAACGCAACTTAATGATAATATTAATAAAATGGTCCGCACAAAGATATACGCCAGATTTACGCGGTACAACTGGAACGAGTGCACAGAGCAGCTGTTGGTAATAATGGACTATTACATCCCAATCTTCCGCAGAGGCAAATCTGTACATGCAGTACTTATATCATTCACCTATAGATAGAGAATATCCATCTGTGAAGGAGTGTATAAATTAATAATTAACACAACTCTTCTCGAAAGGTAACAATAGCATCCCCACAATGATGGGCATCTTTCTCCTCAACAACATCACCATCAGCCTTGGCCAGCTCCCCGATCAAAACACATAGTCTCCACGAGAAGAACAACCCAATGCGGATAGACGACGGTGAAATATATCTTAGTGACGACTAAGGGACAATCACTCAGTATGACGTACAATCTTCAGACACTTTGAAAAATCATTAATTCCCGCACGGTGCCACAGAGGCCTGCTGACCGCCGGCGCCTCCAGGCCATCTCCTCAGTCTTATCGTCGCATTAATACTCGTAGGGGCAGGGCTGCCATTCGGCGTCGTTGCTATTCGTTCCGTGCTGGTGTTGCTGTCGGCCAGTGGCACAGTCAGGGGAGAGGGGCGCGGGAGTGGCTGGGGTGCTGCGGAGGACTGGAGACCATCTCGTGGTCGGTTGTTCTTGAAGAGCTTTCCTTCCATGAAGCTGTCCAGGCTTTCGCTGAAGGTACTAAAGCCAAATCCGCCTGACAAGTGAGAGGGAAGATTGTGGGAGGAAATAGGAGGAAATCGCGACTTAATAATACTGGCAAGAGCTACTATTAGATCCTATTTTGCTGGGAAAGCATTCCTTTTATCACCAGACCAAGTGAGTTTTCGGGCGAGCGAGATTTTCAGCAAAAAAGGGATTCTAACGGTGTGACATATACTGTATATTCTGAATCCAGTTAATCTGTTCTGTCAGACGGGGCAATCAGTTTCTGGGGAGATTTTTTCTCATTTCAAAGCGCCGCTAAAACCTACCTATGCCAAAGATCGCGATGACTCCTTCAAGGATATCAGCGCACGCAATGCAAATGGGCCCTACCGAACTACAAAAGATATAGCCTATTGGAAGAATATATATTCTAGTTTCAGTATCGCTTCTACGCTGGTACTCGGACCATGGCGGCCATCAGTTCGCCTTTCCCAATGGTAAACTAGGCAGCGAGACTTCCTCAGTCGTGTGGTGATATAGAATATAATGTCATTATTGTCAATATCGCCTTGGAGATCATATATAATATGATCCACCCCTTCTTACTCTCTAATCTGTCGAATGCCATTTCCCCCATCCCTTCCAGAATCCCTATCGACGTATGATGTAATAATGCCACCAATGCCACCCCGACCCCCTGTGCCGATGGCGGGTCCACAACGCATCCGGCGTCTAAAGCCGAACTCGGAGCTGATCGAAATCTTAGCTGACCCACTTAAGTTGATGAGCCCCTCAGTATCATGCTCTCCTCGAGTCGATACAACCGGTCGGCCTCCTCCCATCAGCCTCATCAGCATTGCCGGGTCCGTGGTGTCCAGTGGCGTGTACAAACCAACCGTTGCACTGAATTGAACATATGACCAGGAATTGTATTAATAAAGTGGAAGAAGAAGTACACTTTTATATGACTTCTATATCGCCTTTATTAGCAATATATATCTACTATTGCTGAATATAGTAAAACCATGGGGGATATGAAATGTACTATATACAATCTTTCAATACCTACATTTGTTATATAATAATTGCCTGGATACTAATAATACTAAACATGCTATATCTATATATTAACTTGATAATTACAGTCACGCTTTACTTGTAGCACAGCCAATCCAACTCAAGGCTGTTCCACGACAGGCTCAACAGCTTCACGTCATCATCCGCAGTCAAGCACATCGCCGTCACTTCGTTCTCCAACAGCCCGGCCATCTCCTGTAGCGAAGAGTACCTGGCAGATTATATAATGAACAAGGTCATCACAACTACCGTACTGGGCACGCTGGCCGCTTCGGAGGGATGGGAGGCCGCAGCCATCAGGGGCATCATCACAGCAGGCAAGGATCAATCTTGGTGGCACCAGACCTACCAGAGAGACACCTCAGACTGATCCCAAGCCATAAGCCTACCGGGTCCAACTGCGACTGGCTCGAAGGCTGTCATCACAGATGAATGCACGCAACCAGTGGAACCCTCTTCCTGGAGCAAACCGCTTCAACCGTGCATGACTTAAGTGAGCCTACATGCTCGGATGGAGATTCGCTGTCACCACTGCCGAGGGAGGCGTCTCGGTCATCCTGGTACACAACTGACTCCAGGAATGATATTGTCTCCGATGACACAGGCGATATCAAAGCAGTCGATGACGGGGCAGTGGATTGCTGCTGTTGCTGACGAGATGAGACCGCCTGGACGACTTCCACACCTGGGGATAAATAATACTTTTGGGAGACCATTTTTGCCCTGGCTTTTTTTGATCCCGGAATTCCTGGGCGGGCGGGGAACCATAATGATGAAAGGCCGTCCAAATCGTCTTCTTTGTACCGAAGGTACTTATGGTCATCAGTTATAATATATTCTATGTACTATAGCACACTACATTCTATTATATTTGGCACCCGCTTTGCACTACTTTTCATTTCATCACTACGGCGAATATGGCTCTGGGACTTTGAATATGTACTCATCAGCTACAGAGCTCAACATACAGCTCAAGTGATGCTCGTTAATTCATTTGCTATTCCTCCGAAGGTCAGAAAACGTTGCTAGTACGGACATATGATACAAATTTTAAACGTAGTAAAAATGTAGATGAAAATGTATATGCCTGTGGAGTGGAAAAGAGTATCCAACGCATCCCTTCTGAAGACACCCGACGTCCCACTCCGACCCCCTCTGCTGGTCGCTCACCTAGAGACTTATTAGCCGGCAGAAGACGACTCGGGTTGTGATAATAATGCCTAACATAAGGGTGATTAATAGTACCACCACCACCCTAGCCCCACGTACGCGTATCCATCAACCATCAGACTTATCTCCTGTGATTTTCCAGGATTAACGATCCCCAAGATGAACCTAGAATCATGGTACTTGGTTCCGACTACAGACGCTCCCCAAAAAAGAAGCCGAAAGTCCCCTATAGTTTACTGGTTTCATGAAGACCATAAATACTATTGCGATTAAGTGCTATTCCGGCCAACTGCCGATCGTAAGAAAGTTCACAAAAAATTTTCCAGGCGAAGTTCCAGAGCAAGCTTCCCTACGGTCGATCCCCCAGCTCGATGCCCAAGGTCCTGTCCACTTCCAACAACGATCGTCGATTCATAAAATGAGATCGGCCTTCAACGGGGCGATAGGCAACCTGTGTACATTTGGAGTAGTGAACTCGACTGGCCCGCTACCAATATATCCCTTATCCTCCTTCCGTAACATAAATCACACCATTCCTTTCGGGGCTCACTGTCCACTATGATGGCTGATGCATATGTTACCACCAACCGCTCATACATCCTTTGACACTTTACGCTGGGACATATCCTGGAAACGAATCAGACACTAAATTATTAAATCAAACTCGATCAGGCAGATTCTCAGACCCACGGGAAAATTCGGGTTTCATAACGTTCAACGGAATGGGTTCGGTGAAATCAAAAACGCCCAGCACAGAAGGCAGTATTGCAGGGAAGGGCGCTTCAGTGTGGAAGGCCCAACTTGCTCTAGCTATAGAAGTGAAATTTGGCCGAGGTTTTGTAGCATTTTCCGAAGATTTCAAGTGCGGATCAAAAATGCCATATGAGCATCGGTAAAACATTAACCAAGCATATGCGAGCGAAACGGCGCGTGGGTCAGACCCGGTAGTGTGAGTTCCGGAAATGGTTGCAGAAACGCCTCCTGTGATTCCTACTGGGGATACAATACAAATGATGTTCCCAGTGGGCATATAAGAATGTATAGCACTGATAACGTTCCCATTGCAAACAAATATTAACATCCCCAACAGGAATAAGCTCCTCCGTAGGTCTCCCTGATCCCACATACTACCTCAAATACCCATCCTCCTTCCATGGCCCCTTCATATGTTGCCCTTCCCTACCACCAGCGGACCAACAGTACACCACAGGTAGACCACACAGGGATAATGGCACCAGCATTACAGTTGAGACATCCACCGAACGATCGGCCGTCTGAAACGAGCACTGGGCCGAGCGGAGCAGGGTGATAGGATACATTATATAGCAGGATGGTATCATAATAAAAGCATGCCGTCATGACCCGAATGGTCATATAGGCTGCACGCAGGAACAACACTATGAGCCCCACTATAGGGAGGGGGATCAGCAGCAGCAATCCTGAGGAAAGGGAAATGGACGAATAAGGAATGATGAAGGCTTACTCAGGACACCGATGTCTGACCGATAGTAAACCGGCGAAGGACTATCTATCAACATTTGAAGAATCTTTCACGTGAAGCTGTGGCTGTCAACCTACCGCTGATCCTGCCTATTGGTGGCTTTGTACAGTACACCGTAACCGAGTGGCCTTGACAGCACAGTCCCTCTGCAGTATCAAGCGCATGAGGTGGGATATCTAAACTGGACTAAGGGAACTTGGTCGCCTGTAGGGTCACCTTGCTGGGGGCATATCACGGCCACTCGTAGCCTTGAATTCGTCCAACGTCTGAAGCCGAGAGTTCTGATGGACACCATGGACTGGTGGCGTGCCCTTACCTCGCGTATGTGTTTAAATTATTAAGGACGGACCGTCTCTTGCAGCACCTCAATGGGCGCGGATGGCCAGGTTCCATTTACGCGATACAAAAACTGATAAGCGATAAGCGTCACGGAAACACTTCGTTTGGTTCCGTTCCAATGACAGAGTCGATGAGTATTCGAGGTGCTGTGGAAGCTTAGTTGCTTATTGAGCTGACGGACATGGGCGGACTATTCAGACTAACGTGGTCTTGCCGTGGACTACTTCCGGGGACTAGGGAAAATAATGCTACAGTAGCATCTTTAATCGCAGGTAGACGGTTACAAGATTCCAAACAGGTAGATTGAGCTTTCTAGGACTATCTGATATGTTTCCCACCGAATTAATGCCATGTTTTAAGATGCTCCACACTTCGAACACCACCAGGTCGTTCGATTCACAGGCAAAAATGCGATTCAAGAACCGATTTGGAGCTCCGCATTCAGATACTTCACAAGGTGCTAAGTGATACTCAAATCTTAATATACTGTATAAGGCTGTTGATCATCATATTGGACATCAACCCAATTAGCAATAGTCTCTACTAACTTTCACGGCACCGTTCTCAGCTCATAGTCGGCTAAACGACATCATAGGCTCCTCTGCGGGCATCAGATTCTATGGACCTAGTTCCTTCGATGCTCAAGATTTCTAAAAATGTGATAGGCGCGCGCCCACCAGCGCAAGTTCTGCACGCACAGGAACACGCAAGCGCATCTTCCGTTCGGTGGTAGTAGTGCAAGATTCATCATCGTTCGGGAGGTTAGACAACTATTACCTTCCATGGCCATTATAGGTATAAACACGGAGAACTGCAGCCCTCTATAATGGTGTCACACTCTTGTTGCTTTATAACGTATCAGTTTTGAGAGACGTTATTATCGTATCGATGTAGTCTAAAGTGAAGTTGATCCCTATGGCTGACTTTAAGCAAAAGCTAGGCGCCGAGTTTCCCAACTTCGAGTGCAAAACCACCAAAGGTGATTTCAAGTTCCACGAGTTCCTGGACAGCGACTCTAAGAAGCCCTACACGGTACCGACTTGCTGGCTTGTTTTTTATGTAGCCTCCTTTTCAGATCCTGTTCTCCCATCCCAAGGATTTCACTCCAGTCTGCACGACTGAGCTCGGCAAGCTGGAGAAGAACAAGGATCAGTTCGCCAAACGCGGTGTAAAACTCATCGGTGAGTAATGACCGATGCTCTTTTATTTCATCCGATCTGTAGGTGTTTCGTGCGACAGTGTTGAGGACCATCATGCCTGGAGCAAAGACGTCCTGGCTTACCAAAAGATGCCTGGAGATGATCTCTCCTACCCTATCATTGCCGACCCCGACAGAGAGATTGTATGATGGTTGTTTGTACTGTATTATATCGTTTCTTCAGGTTAGCCTGCTGGGCATGTTGGACCCCAATGAGAAGGACGCCGCAGGAGTTCCCTTGCCCGCCCGAGCTCTCTTTGTCATTGGACCCGACCACAAGTTGAAGCTATCAATAGTGTATCCTGCCACTACTGGAAGGAACTACGACGAGGTAAGCGCCTTGCCGCTTCCAACGATGACTTCGTAATTCCTTCAGCTCGTTCGCGTCCTAGACAGCCTCCACCTCACCGCCGACTTCAGCCTGGCTACCCCAGTCGATTGGAAGCAAGGGGAGCGTGTCATCGTCGCGCCTGGTGTTACCACGGAGGACGCCCAGAAGCGTTTCAAGAACCTCGAGATCAAGGATTTGCCCAGCGGCAAGGCCTATCTCCGCTATGTTGACGCTCCCGAGTAAAGTGATTGCTGCCCAGTGTTAGTTATTGTCGTCGGTAGATTTGTGTACCAAGAGACTTTTTATATGTCCTAAGACGTGCGAAAGCAGTCATTTTCTATGGTTTTAGTAGGGAGGTTTTGCGTTGATGGAGTAGTCCTGGCAAGAACCATGAGTAGACACTGCAAGATCGTGAGCACACCGACCCACGAGTTGTCACTAGCGCGGAATGTACTAAAGTCATTGGTAGCCGAGAACTGAAGCCAAGAGTCAGCGGCCGTGTACCGGTTCTGAGAGAGCTACCTTAACTGAACTCCCGATGGCCTCCTGCAACTAGCTTATCTTGCGGTGATACTCCCAAGCGCTATCCGTGACACGAGAACAGCACGAAACTGGTGGCGTGAATGATTGACATCATTCTTGCACCCATCAGTGCCGATAGATCCTCAATGTTGCCTTTATATAACATGGTTAAACTCAATAATATTATTACTCTTACAATATACAACCAGAGACAGCATGTGTTCGTGCGAGCTTCATTTAAAGGGAGGGTGCGGCAGAGCTTCTCGTTTGCTGCTGGACAAAACAGCGGCACGAAATGTGGCAGAGGAGGCTCTCCTCAATCGCTGCTCCTCGCTATAGCTCATTGTAGAGCCTTTCGTCATTCGACTATTAGAGCTCGACGTTCTTTTCTTGCGCATTGTGTTTGGTCGGCGTTTAGTAGGCAGCACTGTCGACTGAGTGTGACGGCCGAGGCGTCCGGTGCTTTTGCACGGCGATCGCTCAGCTTGCATCTCGTCTCGTTTAGCTCCCAGTAATCTTTGCAGATGCTCTGTGTATCTCAGACATCGCTTGTAGCGGTCGTGCAGTGTCATGGGGTCGACCTCCCGAAAACTCGCAGACGAAGCGTCGAATGACGTGATCTAAGGAGAGCTGTGTCCTTTAGATTAAAGACTTTAATAATAGAAGCAAGGTCACCCTTGTGAGGCTTACGAGTTCAGAGACACGAAGCTCTATCACAGAACATGCCTGATGCTCAATAAAGATAACAAAGGCGACCTACACCGTTCTCAGCTAGCAGCTTCTCGAGCCGTTCGTTTTCTCGTTCGAGGGTCTCTACTCGACGCTCGAGCCCGTTGATGTGCTTATGTAGCGTGGTAGTGTCTTCATCTCCTAGAGGCCAGTACTCTTCGTTAGGTGGCTCTTCCTGAAAGCCGCTACTGATCAAATACTAGTGATTGTGTGACAGGACGGGTTCGACTTGAACGAACGGAGCGAGAGTCTGCAGGCAGATCCCCTCCCACTTCCCGAAGTGATTGGGGAACTATTAATAATAGCAGGCTTACCGTATTTAGTAGTGTCCGTATCTTCTGGTCTCGATCCCGGATATCTTGCTCGAGCTGCATCACCTTCTTCATTAGCAACTCATTCTCCAAGGCAAGGTGAGATGCTTGCTGTTGAGACTTCTTCTCCCTACGCACTTTTGCTGAGCACCCTCCAATTCGACCGATTTACTTCATGTCTGAGCGATGTTTGAGGAGGCTCAAGTTGGAGACCTCAGACTCCAGCTCGGCCGTGGCTGACTGCAGTCTTGCACAATCTGGGTGCAACATGTCATCGACGCCACGAACCACTTACCAATAGGCAAATCAAAATTTCTATCACTCACGGCAGCTGGGATCGCCCCCGATTCGGGAACAGCCTGAAAATAAAGTCTGTCAATAGCTGTAGATTCCGAGGCAGCCTTACCGACTGCTCTGGGGCAAGATGGCTCAACTGCCTGGAAAGCTCATGAAGCTCGGCGTAGCACTTCTCCAGCTTCGCTCGGCAATCTTGAGAAACCCTGGGATAAGGAAGCTCGCAAATGCCATGCGATGCTGTCGCGCAGGCACAGTATCCGCCAACGGTAAGGAAGGGCGGGGCACAAACGACTTCGTGACCAGGCTCAGTCGGAGTGATTCTTGTCAGGCCCCAGGACGCCCTTACTCATGAGTCTCCAGGTTTTTGCCGCGTACTACATCTCCAGGCAGTGCCGTGTCACAACAGACAGGAAGGTCATGTCTAAGCCTGCGTAGACGTTCTTGCTCCCGGAGAAGCTCCTGAGCCCTATTCGTTAGGCCCCAACCTGGTACGAGCTGACCTTGAGATTCCTCTGCAGCTCTATATTCTCGCCCATAAGCTTCACTTTATCTCGCCGAAAGCTACTTAAGGCTTCTTCTAGCTGATCCTCGAGTAGACCGATTCGCTCGGCCCATGCACTGTGATGCTGAATTGATGCCTGTGTTCGATTGACGGCACTCAGCGAGGATCCATCTGCTCTGGATGTTCCACAATTCATGGAGTGCAGAATCGACCTTTTAGAAATAGGTGACACCTGATTAAAAAAGTTCCTATGGTTTTATCTCTACGACCGATCACGTCATTATCCTCTGAGAGCCCGGTGTGATAGGGAAATACTGGCATTATCGAGTAAGACTAGAATGAAATCAACGTCGGTAAAATTTGTCCACGTCGATTTGAACTATTTATGTGCTACGCGCCATCAGAAAATTTTTTCCTAGAGAAAAGTGCAAGGAAGTGGAATACAGGAACCCCGGCGCATACGGGTGATGAACCATTGGTCCTATATCACCGCCAGAAGGGCAATCGCGAAGGCAGCGCCACATAGCCTTGAAATACAATGGTCTATGGCTGCGAATTCCAGTGCTAAGTTAAGGTCAGCTTATAGCCGAGTTAGGTGAGTAGATGAGTTTACACGATAGCCGAGTTGAAATCTGCTTCAATTGATGCCATCAATTGATGTTTAGAGTGTGCCAAGCACTGTCTATTAGCATCAACAGCTTGCAGTATTCCATTGGGATGTAAGCATTGTCAATAGGAATATATACGGTATTGTGATTCTGAGCTGCACTCAGGTGAGCTCCAACTCGAGGCTTATAACACTCTATGGTGAGCGCAACACCTAAGTGTAGTGAAAAATTCAGACAATAGCTTGACTAGAATAGTTAGTGATAACTGAATAAAGCCATTCGCGACTAACCTCCATTTCCGTGAGGGGTTTGCTAATGGCAGGACATACCATGCACCAAAGTAGCAATAGAGTTGTTGAAGTTAACGCCTAGATTCAGGTCTATCATATTAGTGAGGAAGTCTCTCATATCAGTAAAGCCAACAGCTACGACCGGAGAACAACCAAATTGAATGCGTTCGATGAAACCCTGGTACTGAGGCCTGCTCGCACCATCGACACTATAGGCAAAGTAGATAACTTTAGCTATTCCAAGTTCATCAGACTTTTGAGCGAATGTACCATACTTCGACTGGCACTCCACATACAGCTGTGCCGTGAGGTTGGCAGAGGGACCATCAAACACCGCCTGTAGGCATACAGTTGAAGATACCTTGGTGGCATAGCTCCCATGAGGAACTGGACTTGTTCTACGTGTACCTTTAACACATAAGAGTATACCGAGATAGAGGATGATTGTGTAGAATGATATAGACATTGTTACCGAACAATGCTTCAACAAATGTAGCACAAGCTATACTAAGTTATGCGTGATCCAGTCCAAATATCTGCGTTGCATAACTATTTGCTTGGATCACGCATCTTACTTCCCGCTGTAGCAGTCACGTGAAACGCCTCAAAAGGCCGCCAAGCGGTCATAGGCATCCGGAATGCCTTCTTCAGAATCTAAGTGTGGCGCATTCCAAGAGAAGTTGCAAGTAATTGCAAATTATTATCCTTGTCAATTATTCAATAATTCGCGGCCCGCGAAGCCTCCAAGCGCTCGGGGACCGGGGCGCCCAAGAGAGCGCCGTCACACCCTGCGCGCAGGGAGCCACCGAATTCTGATAGGGGCTATTGTGAAAGGTTGTTGTTCTTCGGAGACTTCATCCCGGAATAAAAAGTGAGTGATTGACAACAAACATTTATAGTCCATTACTCTGCGCCAGGCCTAACACATAAGTGGAACAGCATATGTTCTCAACCTATTCTAACAGCGGGACTCTCCCGTCTAAAGAAAGGCTTTTCGTAGAGAACGCATCTGTACGCCGAAGAGCGGAGTTCACTATCCGCGCAAGACATGCTCTCGGAGAAGTAGGTTCGGGAAAATTCTCGAATGCGCCGACTCCGCGCGTTGCGGCGCGGCCACGCCTCCACCTATTTCTTCTCTTTCGGACTTGAGTCGTTGCGAGCTGGAATGAGTTACCAAATCCAGACGCTAGTTCCCTACATTAAAGCTTTGCCTGAACAGTGTAGCACAGTCGGCGACGCCGTGTAGACGCGCGGTCCATTGGAGCGCAACTTCTCTGACTCAAAGGTGTTGAGTACAAGTATACGTGCTGTACATCGAACAGTACTCAGGGTACTGTGAACGGCCGACTAAAGAATTTTTGATGGGCTCAACGCCATCCTCTAACGGAAAGAGGAGATGATCGAACAGCTCGAAAAATCTGATGGACATAGAATAGTAATAGTATCATATGAGCTATTATTCTAAGAATAATAACTCGTATCATCGAGTCTCATGGTTAACTTGATTCACCACATCGCGGTAACCGAAATCAACCTACGGTTTGCAGGACGATTCTGGTTCAAGGAATACAGCTGAGCCATTGAAGAGTACCATTATAGGCAAGCCGATAAAATACAAGCATGGTTTCTCGCTGTTAGATCATAACAAGAACTAGTAACTTCAAGCTCAAGGCATACCATTGGAGGCTTCTCGCCGGCGTAGGTCCCAGGATGAAGTGGACCTGGACCTTGTCCTTTGCGACAGAGAATCATACCGAGATAGAGGATGATAATGCAAACGGAATTTGGCATTTCCTGTGAACCAATGCTCCACAGAATAGAATATGACTCTGATAACAAATATTGATCCCATACTAAGGTTCCAAGATCTCCAGGGTTGCCGTTTATGCAATTCACGTCCGCCTAAGATAAACCATTTCCTTTCGCCGACTAGCGCTTATAGAGGGCCAGGGCTTCTGACCCGAAAATGCTCGTAAAAGGTTCGAAAGCCCAGGTTCGTCTCCAGCCGTGTGACGCACTGTCGGTACGTCACAATACGGTACTGCTCCTTTGAACATAGTTCTACTACTTTCAGACTGTAAAAATAACTGACCCTTTCGTCGCGAATCTTACGCGTGACCCCCCGACAGCTTTGCATCTTGTTTGCGTGATTGGCACGGGGTTCGAGCTTAGAATCGAAGAAAGTCAGGAGCACATGCGCTGCCAGTTTGAGGAGACAAGGGTTTTACTCCATGGCCTTTTGGCGCTATTAGTCGTTCTCTTCAACTTGAAGTTCTTACTCTAGCACCCAGCACTTCATATTTTGATATGGAAGTCACCTTCTGAAGGCGGACTGTCGGGGATATTCTCATTTTCATCACGGTCCCGTTCCTTGTGTCTCACTCAACACTTTCTCCAGACACTTTTTCCTCCGCGCAGCGTGTTTCGGGCCATACGAGAACAGAAGTGAAGTAAGTCGTAGTCGTCATCGAACCCAAAGTGATTGTAGGTTCTAATCGCACATGAGTACTTATACTGTTTTCTATCATTAGCGTCCTTTCAGGTAGTAAAATACCATGGGGTCTTTTCATTTCCTATTCCAGTGTTTATCTTTGGGAAGAATACGTCTGCGGCGCAGAGTCTGAGACTCTGCGCTACTAAGCGAGACTGAGCCTCCAGCCATACTGGTTCCCTTGCACTCTGCAGTGCAAGGTCACACTGTGTGCGTCTCTTTGCGATCGAGGTTGCTAGTTCATCAGGAAACACTGCCTAGCAGTGCTACCTGATTTCTTGTCGTTCGAGTTCGAGCTCATACGGTCTTGAATTGTGCCCCCTAAAATGCACGGGACGCATTTAGCCACTGGCCGAGGCGATACCCTTCCCTAGAAGTACTCAGCAGGGAAACTGCTTATAGTTCGTGTCGTTCTCTTGTTGACTAGCCTTCGGGCCTGTTGTCGTGGAGCCACCATGGCGGCGTTACCAGAGTATACAGCCCATGGCTGCGGCTATCAACCTGAAAATATAATAGGCTTGAAGATCACATAGAGCCTGTAGCATGGCCCATGCTTTATGGGCTTTTGAAAGTGCTTTTTCCCATATGAGTATTCAACTAAATTGCGGAGCGTCCGTTTTATGGCGAGCGACATTGAAAAGGCTCTTTTTCCTGCAAATAGGTCATTCTTGCCTTGTCTTCACGCTTCTCATCTCAATCGATTCAACGTGACCAAGGGATCCTATTGAAAGCATGCTTGTTGGTGGTGACGGGTTAGATGTATCGTTGTTGCTTTGTGTTATCTAGTCCGGGGGTAACAGCTGTCCGCGTCTGTCTGCGGGCAGTTTATGCGTTTGGCGTTACTGCCATTAACTCGCTTGAAACCCAATCACACTCTTCGATCGTCTTTAAGCTTCTTCCGTCCGATACTCACCAACCGCTCACTGATGACTACCCCCGCAGAAAACGCAGCCGCCGGTGCTGCCTCCACTGAGGCTCCCAACGGTACGTATCGGGGCCTAGAAGGGAATCTATAGGCTCCTTTAGGCGAGACCCCTCAAAAGCTCCCCGCATGCGAGCGCAAGCGATTGGCTCGTGAAGCCAAGGCTGCCGCTGCTGCCGCCAAGAAGGCCGAGCGTGAGGCCAAGATGTCCGAGCAGAAGGTAAAGTGACCTCGTGGACCGATGTGATCACGTTACCCTGTTGTAGGCTGCCAAGGCCGCCAAGGTCAGCGATGAGGATTTGGACCCCACTCAGTAGGTTAAACCGGTATAGGGAGCTATGGGGTATCTTTGGTTGAAGGTATCGCAACAACCGTTTGGCCGAGCTCGACGCCATCCGAGCATCCGGCAGAGAGGCCTACCCTCACAAGTGGCCTGTGGATTCTTCCGTTGCCGAGGTTACCAAGAAGTACACCGACCTTGAGCCCGGTCAGCATACCGGAGACGTAGGTCTATCTCCTAGGCGACCGTCTTACTATTCGTGATCAGGTCGTGTGCCTCGCTGGCCGTGCCATGTCCAAACGTGAGAGCGGAAAGCATATGGTTTTCTACGACCTCTGGCAAGACGGCCATAAAATTCAGGTTAGCCATCTCTGAGAAGAGTAAACAATACCGATGCTTTCAGGTAATGTCCGTCGCCCAGGACTGGGCTGGAGATGTTGACTTCGCCACTGCCCATAAGGAGATTCACCGTGGCGATATTATAGGTGTCAAGGGTAAGCAGCCTTCTTGCTTTGTTACCTCCCTCCACCACCTGACCAACTCAGGCGTCATCGGCAAGTCCAAGCGCGGTGAGCTCTCTATTTTCCCATCGGAAGTTCGTCTCCTATCGGCCTGCATGCACATGCTCCCCAAGGCCCAGTTCGGTCTTAAGGACCAGGAGGTTCGCTTCCGCCAGAGGTATCTTGATCTCATCATGAACCCTGGTGTGAGGGAGACCTTCCAGAGACGCTCTCAAATCATCGCCTACATCCGCAGGTAAGCCCTTACCTTCATACCACACTTCTCTCAAGTCTTCCTCTAGTTACCTCGGCAACCGCGGCTTCATGGAGGTCGAGACCCCCATGATGAACATGATCCCCGGTGGTGCCTCAGCCAAGCCCTTCATCACCCATCACAACGAGCTTGACCTCGACCTGTACATGCGTATCGCCCCCGAGCTCTACCTTAAGATGCTCGTTGTCGGCGGCCTCGATAGAGTCTTCGAGATCGGCAAAAACTTCCGTAATGAGGTAGGCCTGTCGGGGGTACTTGTGGGCAGCATCGCTCCGCCTAGGGAATTGATCTTACTCATAACCCCGAGTTCACCAGTTGCGAGTTCTATATGGCCTACGCTGATTACAACGACCTTATGGACATGACCGAGGAGATGATCTCCGGCATGGTACCACCGCACTGTGAAGAATATCCGAAGAGTATCTTTCCCTATCAGGTGAAGTCTATCTTCGGTACCTATAAGGTTACCTTCCACCCCGAAGGTCCTGAGGGTCCCGCCAGCGAGATCGACTTCGCTCCCCCATGGAAGAGGGTACCCTGCTCTGTGAGCTAGTTCCAGTATCCCTACCACTGCAGGTCTCCATGGTTGAAGAGATCGAGCGTCAGGCCAGCGTATCGTTGAACCGTGACTTCGGCTCCGAGGAGGCTCGTCAGCAGTTGGATGGCCTAGCCACCAAGTACGATGTTGAGTGCCCTGCTCCCAGGACCTCCGCCCGTCTCCTCGACAAGCTCTGCGGCTTCTTCATCGAGGTAAGGAGCGCCCCTATGCAGCTTGGTAGAAGACGGCTGCTCTTTTAGGATAAGATCGTCAACCCTACCTTCATCACCGAGCATCCCCAGATCATGTCACCCCTCGCCAAGTGGCACAGGTCCAAGCCTGGTCTCACCGAGAGGTAAGCCTCTGCCCATCGCAGCACACAATAACTGTCCCCTTCAGATTCGAGGGCTTCATCATGGGCAAGGAGATCTGCAATGCCTATACTGAGTTGAACGACCCGGTCAAGCAGCTCGCATGCTTCACTGCCCAGGCCAAGGCCAAGGCTGAGGTAACCCGACGACGGCGGAGCGAAGCTGTTACCCCAGAGATGCTTTTCAGGGAGATGACGAAGCCTGTGATGTTGATAACGGCTTCGTGACCGCTCTCGAGTATGGCCTTCCTCCCACTGGTGGCTGGGGCCTCGGTGTCGATAGGTAATACTTGGTGGGAGGAAGTAGGGGGGAAGTGTGCTACTCATCAGGCTTTGCATGTTCCTCACTGATAACATCAACATTAAGGAGGTCATTCTCTATCCTGCCATGAAGCCCATCGTCAACAAGCCTGCCGAGGGGGAGCAGCAGCACTAATCGATGAGCATGCAAACGTTTTAAATAGACAGTAGGCCCCCGACAGCGCCCAGAGCGACTCCCTCCATTCCTCTTTGTCAGTTCATACGACGTCGTCGTCGGGAGGTAGCAATCACCAGACGGAGGTTTCTGTCTGTTTCTGTTTTCATCATCAATACCTGTTACATAGTAAAAACCGCCTCTTGCGTTGAGAGTAGTAAAAGATATTTATCAGGCAACCAGGATTGAGGGATGAACTTCCAGTTGGGCCCACAGAAGACTACCGGTCACTTCGGGACCATGTCCCTGAAGGGCAAGCCCAAGGCCAAGCCGCATCCAAAGCCGACCAGTAAGGTTAATGTAATGAAGCTGCCATGGGGCATGCAATAGCTAGTCAGTAGGCGTTGTTCGCGGAATCCATGAAGGAAGAGGAGCAAGTGTCCACGGGGTCGGGGCTGCCTGGCCAGTCCATGCCTCTGGTGTCAACGCAGGCTGCGGTAGTCCGTTCCATACCGTTTTCCCTGGGAAAAGTGCGGTTAGTTGTCCAAACTGGAAAAGGAGGAGATCAGCCATATGAAGGCTGAGGGGGTGTTCGAGTACGATGAGAAAGACGATCAAAGTGGTGACGATGATGACGTTAGCAGTCTAGATAGCGGGTCAAGTGAGCGGTTACGGAGGGCTAGGCCCAAGGAAAGTAATATCATTGCGGAGAGAGCGGTATGAAATGTTTGATTGCTCAGAGGAATTGTCGCCTACTAAGGCGTTGAACCGGCCAGGGCTGGTCCATGTTACGAAGGAAGGAGCGCTGCATGCCCAAGACGCATTCAAGAATAAGCACTCGAGGCACATGGAGCATGTAAGACTGATGGGGGAGGGGGAATGTGAAGCTGCCATGGGAATAGATATTGTTGACGGCTGACCATCGAGCAAAGGAAACAGATCTCATCAAGATGAAGTTTAATAGGAAGGAACGAGAGAAGGCTAAGGAAGAGATTGGTGATGAGGGAGAGGCTTTCGTCACCGGGGCATATATAAAGAAGCAAGAGGAGCTTAAGAGGTACGTGGAGGCTGCATTAAACTGGGCCAAATTCGCACATGCCTTTTTCACATTAAACTGCCTTCTAACTGGGAATTGTAGACAACATAGGTGGCCATTCGATAGTCGCGTAGTCGACATGGTGCTTGGTTGGTCAGGTTCGAGGAACGACTGAAGATGGAGAGTAAGGAACAGGAAGGGGAGCAGAGGAGCAGCCAGAACTTCTTAAGGAACCTATTGTCTAGTGTAAGCTAAGGACACCGACGGCCAGATGGCGTACATTAGGGACGATTTGCCCGCTCTAATGCTAATGAGGCTGATCGAGAAAAGGCCGATGAAGAGGACCAAGAGAAGGCTGAGGCGCTGGATGATACCGACAAGGTAGTAGTGAAGGGATCTTGAGGGTCAGAAAAACGGACTGAGACTGACGCCCGAATAGCACGACAGTTAACCGAGCCGCTTTGCAATACAATTTCACCGTGGTATCGGATGCTTAAACCATATGCCACAGAGGCTACTCTAATTTAGGGGCTGTAAAGATTAGTAGAGATTAGTTAGTACTGAAAGCATGTTGATGGCTTTTGTTAGGGTGCCAAATCAAAGGGAAATAAGACGAAGGAACAAGGCGTCCTTAAAGAGGTCGAAGAAGAAGGAGGCAAAGTCAAGCTGGACGCCATTCCCAAGGTAGTGGGCATCCTACCAACCCGTAGAGAATCTTCCCAAGTTGGGTGAAGATCTCAAATTCTGTTTCTCTCTTATTTCTACCTCTTGGTAGCTCTTTGTAATGCCTTTTGATCATCCAAATGGTTCTGGAATAGCGTTATGCTGTCTCTCGCTATCCTATCATACTCAAGCTACCTTCTAGGTCTTGCCGAGCTATATCCCTAAAGACCGAAGTGGTGCTATCATGGGCAGCGAAGAGCAGTTGGCTAAGCAAACACTACAGGCTAATATGAAGGTGAAGCCTCCGGCAAAATCGTATCGAGTACCGGTTGTGGTAGGCCTTGGAGCAAGTCGAGAGTGCCATGTCGGCCGAGTCCAATTTGGAGGATCGCGTAATGAGTGCAAAAGAAAGGTAGGGGACATACAGAGGAGTGTTACTAAGCGTTTGTTCCAGGTATTTAGCACGGAAGAAACGGAAGCTAGAAGCTGACAAGTCTACAGAAGGAAGTTGATTTCGCAAAGGGGCTATTGTTGCGTTTAAGAGTATCATAAGACGGTCGATAGTCTTGCTGGTCTTACGGCAACTCAAATTCTTTCTATATAAAGACTGATCGGGGCCAATCAACTCAAATCTTGGTTGGGATAAGAAACACTTAATTCGCTCATTCACTCCCCAAGCACTATTCGCCGAGGGTGGTGAAGAGTTTATGATTTCATCAATGGACAATGAAGACCTTGCGTCTGGCTTACATTGCTACCTCCCTTCTTTCGATGCCGACCAAACACTATTTGGCGAATAGCCATCATCGACACGGCGGCGATGTTAGGGGATGGGATAGATTCGATGTCTCCTTCGCAAGCATCTCCGGCTCGGGCTGCGCGGGCCGAGGCATCAATCCCACAAGCCATAAATGGACTCGGCACACGTGTCAATCCATCGGAAGCAGCTGCTGACGAGTCAAGAGCGTCTGGAGCGCTCTCCGAAGGGTCCATCAGGAAAGGGTAGGCTCCACGCTACTGGGAGCTCCAGGTGTCCCAACTTGGATAGATGGGCCGACTCCACCGACATTCCTCTTCACTAATGTTTTGTTAGGTTTCTAACATAAGAATTGGTTGGTGACCCTCAGCGAGATGATCTCTAACGGCGTCCCAGATGCGTGGATGGCTCTTGTATGGCGTAAGCTCGGAAGCCTTATGGTTCCTCCTCAGCCAGTGGAAAGAGCATAGTCCTTCGACCACGTACCCAAGAGTGGTGTAGTACTGAAACCAGTGCGATACCATTACTGTGATGGCTCGATTCAGGTATTTAGCACGGAAGTTAGAAACTCTAAAGTCTACAGAAGAAAGTTCATTTCTTAGCGGAGATTGTGTGGTGTTCGAGGAGTAACCTGTTGATCAAAAGGAACACGATTAATAAGGAAATTGTGCAAATGCTATCTTTTGACCATTACCGGAAAACTAGACAGCTGTTCCGGCGTGATACGTTGTGGTGTATTGGCCATTGTCAGATGGGCCACATCTGCTTGGGATAAGAAATAATAATACATGTTTAATTGATCGATTGTAATCAGTTGCCGATAACTGTGATTGAGCTAAAGAATGATGAAATATGATAAGGGTACTTGAGCGTGTCGACGAATCATATTAACAAGAGTACGATCAACTGTTACAGCAGAAGTTGAAATGCTCTCCGCGTGTATCACTTCTGGCGTGCCCATTAGGGCCATCAGCTCCACCATAGCGCATGGTGATCCAGCGTTGGCCGACACAACATTCCCCTTATCTATTCGTAAAAGACTCTTCGGTGAGATCAAGCTCTGATCTAGTCGCAGCGTGCCCTCGGAGATTGCATAGAAATCACGGAAGGGGTGCACAAAGTCCACATCAGACTGGTTTGGTAACCGACACATCATCACATCTAGTTTACTGAATTTGCGCTGGGATATCCGCCGGGTCCCTCTGGTGAAGAGCAAGCATGGGCGGCCAGCTGGGTTGAGATAAAATACTAGTGATATGATGTCAATGCTGTTGTCGGTGGGTAAGATTCCCATTAGGAGGTAGATGCTAGAGCCCAACACCCACTCAAGAATCTCATTGGTCGAGCCCTCAGTGGCACGGATTCGTCGGAGAATACCCGATTTAAAGTCCACCGAAGGATCGAAAAACTGTATGGGCTGCCCTGTGAGGTCTGAGGCGGCAATACGTAGTTCGCAAAGATACTCGAGCCCAATATTTTGTATGAGCAGCCAGGTCTGTTGGTTTTTCCAGCCTTTGGGTAGCCGATGTTGCCTAGGAGCACCGCCGAGAAGCTCGCCGAAGATACGCTTGTCGATTTGCTCCGGAGAATACATGGGATGGGACTCTCCGATTATTCTCATGAGAGCGATCACGCCGTCACCATCGAGAAACTCTAGACAGTTCCATAGTACACCAGTCTCAACGACGGAGTCCAGGGCGCCAAGATTAGGCCGAGCTGCACTTGGCACGGAGGCGGGCTCGCTTCGCCGGACAGGAGGTTCTGGCTCCTGTTCGCACGCAGCTCTAGTAGCTGCCGGGACCACTTTGAGCGGACTGCGCGTAACAATTGGCGCTGAACTAGATGACAGAAGGTACACAACCGGGAGGCACACCAGCAGCACTAACGACCAGTGGCAGTGATAGAGTACACCCACACACGCTACCAACAGCGTAGAGTCAATAACCGATAATCGAGGGTGGTTCATTGCCGAAAAAAACTTTATCGAAATGGAAGTATTAAAATAGGAACGCAAGCTATGTCGTCTTTGATTATGAGTTACCACATTAGGTGGGTGAGGGTATGATTTCATTTGAGCGATTTATAGCTACTCAAAGATACCATCTGATTCATCTTCTCGAGATAAAGGCAATGCGAAATAAGTTGACATGAGCTGAACCCCATTTTGTTGATTGATGTATTGCCGAGCTCTTAGGAGACGTAAAAGCAACGAGTAAGGAAACAGCAGTCGCCCCGGGGTCAGCTGCCACGCTTTTGTCTGAAGTGGAAATTGATAGTAACACAAGTGAGCTGAGCAGTTGAACATGTCAACATCATTAACATCATGCGTAACCAAGACGACGACGATGCTCTCGACACATACAAGGAAGCATTACTCAGACTTTTCCAGTTGCCAAGTGCAGTAAGCTGGAATGTGTCATCAACACCCTCGAAGTCGTGACTAGTAATCATATCCTCCTGTAACGTTAGACTATAGTTTCAACTTCATTATCAGCATCCTTAGCCTTGAGATATATCGAGGGTGGATTGGACTCGAGATCAAACCCTACATCATAGGCGTAGAAGAAAGGACGGCCGAATGCAGAAGGATAGCTGGCGCGCGGGACGATGCGCACGACGCAGAGAGCACTCAAACATCTCACGTAATGCTTTGGCTGAATTTTTATGGCACTTTTCATGTTTGGTTCCCCGATACCATAAAGTAATGTGGGTAGGTTGTGAACATCTGTCTTATTCACCAACAGAAGCCCAGCATTCTGCCAGATATATTTTCCAGTGGATTTCTCGAATTTCTCGAAATCTGTTGGAGACGCAAATATATGAGTAGCGCCGGTGTCCACTGCTATCGCTCTCTCCCCCTCCGATAAGCTTCCTGATCTAGGCGTCAGTTGGTGACCTTGAGGACTCAGAAGTTGCAGCGGCCAAGCCGGGAGCATTAAACGACGCGGAACTCTGCTCAGATGTAAAATGCAGGAGTTATCCCTTGTGGAGTCATCTAGTGTGAGATTACCATCAAAAGCGGATACACTCCGCTCAGTGCGAACCCAATATTTTAGACTTGAAATCGCTTTGCGTCTTTGCAGCTGTTCTAGAAATGTCTCTGTAATACCCTCACGACCGTAAGATAGGCCCAACACCCCCAGAATACTCCCCTTTGCCCTCTTGCATTTCCCACCATAACAATTGATAGCGAGCCCAATCTTGAAATTAGGAATCGTCATCCCACCAATCGTCAGGGACACAGAGTGTTCCACGAGTGTATATTCGCCATCATCTCCGAATTTAATGGACCGACGTCGTCGCTCGAATATGTCATCACAAGGATTACTAAGAGTGCAAAAGTAACAACCTTGGATATCTCTGCAGGTCCCATTGCCATTTTGTCTTTCATATTCGGGCCCGTATACAGCAAACGACTCTGGGCAGCCGGTATCCATGAATAAGTCAACGTATTGACCATCCAAACTGAGGGTGACCATGTTGTTGACGAACTGTAGGGTTATAGGCGAGCATTGCACGAAGCCCAGTGGAACAAGGTAAAACGTTCTTGAGAGGATGACGCCCATGATAGATAACCTAGGTACACAGCGTATGTTATAAACGCACTATCCAAATTCCAAATTCCAAATTCCAAAGGCCAAACTCAACATCAGTTGAGCCAAACTAAAAACTCTCCCCAAATCGACGCAATGTATTACTAGCGATCATAGTTCAAGAATGCATGCGAGATTCATGTTCCTGTTCAACAGGGCATACGAGCGACCGAAACAGGCGAATAATTCTGGCAACTTGTACTTTTTATAGTGACAGGCTGCAGAATGAGGAGACGCTCGGGACTCCCCGTTTGTACCAAGGCCTAAAATTCAGGCAATATCGTATTTTGCATATGACCTCGTCCTTAAAATGTAAACATTATTTATGTGTACTTATACACATGAACTCGCATAAACTCAATCTATACGATGAGCCGCCAAAAGCAGGTAACCTTCAGAACATGACTCACTTACGTGGCTTCAAGTGGAGAAACATAACAACAGCTATGAAGGCACAGCTTCTCATGGCAGAATGCCATACCGTTAGCGAGTATTGATGTAGTCCAAGAAGATCTTTGTTTTGCTAGATCAACCGACAAGAGTTCCTCAGAAATTATTAACACAAGGTCACAGAAGTTTCGCACAACATCTCAACATCGCCGTGTTCCACAAGACATTCCCAACAACAGCAGAAGCAGCAGCGAGTAGAATACCGTTGCTAGCTTATAACTACTAAAGTGTAAGAAGATGAACGGTGATCACAACACCACCAGCATACTATATGACCCTGGTCTGTATTTTATCGGGTTACACTAAACTTGCAACCGCCTCCTCGAACTCTTGAGCTTTCAGATACATTGAAGTCGTTGTAGAAGAGAGATCAAATCCTACGTGATAAGCATGAAAGAAAGGTTGGCCGAATGAATAAGAGCCGTCCGCCCCAGAGATAATGTGTACAAAGCAATTATCGTATTGATCACATCGCACGTAATGTTTTGGCCTCAGTCTTATGCGGTTCTTGATGCTTGATTCTCCTATATCAAATATTAACGTGGGCAGATTGTCAACATCACCCTTCTTTACCATAAACAGTTGCGACTTAGCTCCCATCCAGAGGTATCTCCCAGCAGCTTCTAGGAAAAACTCGAAATCTCCAGATGTTGTGAAAATAGCCCCAGCGCCAGTGTCTACGTTGGCGAGTGCTGGCCTAACTCGATTCGTTTCAAGCGCCTCTGTTTGCCGGCGTGGTATGAAGTGACTCGGTGGATTCATAAGCTGCAGAGGCCAAACAGGGAGATAAAATTTCCTTCTTTGAAGGGCGAAAGTGGTGCTCAGGCGCATAGCGTAGGAGTAAGTCCTCGATGAATCATCTAGTGTGAGGTTACCAGCGAAGTAAGATCCGTCCTGGCCAGTCCGAACCCAGTATGCGAGATGGGTAATCACTTCGCGCCTTTGCAACTGTTCTAAAAATGTCTCTGGGATACCTTTC
Source organism: Perkinsus chesapeaki (assembly GCA_013115145.1). Lineage (NCBI taxonomy): Eukaryota > Perkinsozoa > Perkinsida > Perkinsidae > Perkinsus > Perkinsus chesapeaki. Next base: position 25,758 of record JAAPAO010000031.1, on the reverse strand, counting down.
CGGCCGTATGATAGACCAAGTTGCCCACAGACGGGGACTGTCATTTGGTCTTCCCTGTCATTATAAAAGTCTATAGCGAGTCCAATCTTGAAGTCTTTTATCGTTACTTCACCAATCTTCAAGGACACAGTATGTTCCACGTATGTATACACGTCACCATCGCTAAATCTAACATTCCATTTCTTCCTCTCGAAAATATCATGACATGGACTATCGGGAAGACAGAAGTAACAAACTCCAACATGTTTACAGCTTCCTTCACCGTTTCTTCTTTCGTACTCTGGCCCATAGATAGCGAAGGACCTTGCACTGCCAGTATCGATCATGAAGTTGGCGTACTGGCCGTCTAGGGCTAGAGATACTCTGTTATCGGCGAAAGGTATGGTTATATGCGACGCTTTAACAGACATTATGGCTGCTATGAATGCCGGCCTCGGGAGGAATGCCATGAGAATTGATAACGAGAGGCAGTGGGATAAGATACCTACAGAAGCTATCAACAACGTAGAGACAATGGCAGGCAACCGAGGCTCGACCATTATCGGTGAAACTTTATGTAAGTAGCAGATAAATCGAATTAATAACAGAACTACCACGGTGGTTAAGGATAGAAATCGGTCAGATGACACTCTACCATCACATCGTACCCATGGAGAAACGCGAGACAGTTCCATATTACGCTGCTCAAGCAAAATACACCACAGGAATTTCATAATAAAATAGGTCGACATGATCTAATCCCAGCGACACTTGCCTGGCGCATTAATTGATAACAAGGCAACTGGTCAGACCTGGTAAACATCTTAGAGCCATCAACATCATGTGTAATCAACAAAACCATCTACTCTACTAGAATACGCTACGGATACTAGCAATCAGCACAGTGCTGGGAGCACTACTAAATCCTCGACAGTAATCAAACAAGCTTAAATGTGGAACCAAACCACTCGAAAGAACCATCCTACGTAGTAACTGAATCTTCCCCTCCTGTCAGACCATGGTTTCAACTTCGTCATAAACGTCATCAGACTTGAGGTAAATGGAGGGTGGATCAGACTCGAGATCGAACCCGACATCATAGGCGTGAAAGAAAGGACGGCCGAGTACACACGCGTTTTCTGACCAGTAACGGAAGTAGACAAAGCAAGCACCATTTCCATCGTTCTCACACTTCACGTAATGCTTAGGCTGTATCCTGATGCCAGCTCGGTTATGCAAGTCGCCAATACCATAAAATAAGGCTGGCAGGTTAGTAATATCTGTCTTGTTGACTACATAGAGCCCTGACTCGCTATCTCGTCTGAGGTATCTTTGAGCAACCTCTGTGAATCTGTTGAAATCTTCCAATTCTGCATGGATAGACGCGGCGCCGGTGTCAACTGATATGAGAGTTGGACGCTGCGTTGCGATCTTCGCCGGCTGTAATAACCGCCTTGGCATGAAGCGGCCCTGAGGGCTCAGAAAGTGTAAAGACCAAACTGAGACCTTCAGTTGTCGCGAATCGCTTCTCAGACGTATGGCGTAGGCATCAGTCTTGGGTGATTCGTCCAGTGTGAGTTTGCCACTGAAGGACGAGGCTCCTTCATCAGTACGAACCCAATACGTGAGGTGCGCAATGACTCTTCGCGCTTGCAGCTGTTCCAAGAATGTCTCTGGGATGCCCTCGCGCCCGTACGATAGGCCAAGTTGCCCACCAGTGGAGAATGGCGCTCTCTCGCCGCTTTCGTCATTGAACTCTATGGCGAGCCCAAACTTGAAATTAGGAATCGTCATCCCACCAATCGACAAAGTCACAGTGTGCTCCACGTATGCATAACTGACACCATTTCGGAATCTAACATGCCAACGTTGTCGATGGAGTATATCATCACATGGATTATTGGGAGGGCAAAAATAACAAGCTCCACTACTTTTGCAGCTTCCCTCCCCGTTCTGTTTTTCGTATTCGGGCCCGTTAATAGCGAAATACCTTGCACTGCCGGTATCGATGCGCAAGGCTACGTGTTGGCCGTCTAGACCCAGAGACGCCCTGCGTCCCGTGAAAGGCAGGGCTATGGGCGCCGCCTCGGCAGACGCTATCGCTGTTAGGAATGCTATCAGTACCAGCGACCAACGGCAGTGGTAGAAGATCACGGCACAGGATATCAGCTGGATAAAGTCAGTAGCACGGAACTGAGATTTGCTCATTACTAACAGAACTAACTATATCGACTTTCGTTGTATGATAAAGCCTGTATTGAATTGAGAACAAAACGAGTATGGTAGTCAAGAGCAGACACCAGTAAAGTGTATGACATTGAGAGTCATGAACAGTTATTGTTATTGTGCAATGGTTTTAGCAGCTTCTCTCAGGCTTTGGGCAAGGATTGGACATGATAGCTAGAGAATGGTCAAGAGGAAGCTCAGAGCCTCTGAGTCGTTTTCTGATGATTACTCTTGTCAAGGGAAGTATCGTCGAGCTCGTGGCTGTTATTCAGGGAATGAGGATGAAACGCTAAGGTGTAACATACAAGTTTGCTGGATCTTAACGTCAAAAACGGCCTGGATACAGGACGTGACACTGAAATATCGATAAGTAGTATAGGGAATTACGAGCTCATTTACTTCTCTATCGACTTACCCACACTCGACTACCCATAATTGATCGAGCTTGCCCAGCTTCGACTCGCATTTAGGTTTTAATACTAATATTGTGGTCGCCACCGGCCTGTATACACTCTATGAGAGGAAAGCCGATACCAAGAGATACTGCTACTGCTTCCAGCCAGGAAGTTCAGTAGTATGCTTCGTTGCCGGTCGCAGCAGTGGCATCCGCACAGGTACTAGCCAGCTGGATTGCAAGTAACGTCCGATACGCTACGTCATTGACCTCTCAAATGATCGAGCGTTTTCTCGGATCACCATTCGACGGCGCTAGCACTAGGTCAACACTAGAGGCTTCCTTGTAATAATGAGGACATAGTGAGATGGAAGACATATTGAAACAACCGCACCAGTTTGGCGCCGCCGGAGCTAGACTCCTCGAGATGGCGAAACGTGACGATGAATATGGGACAGAATTATAACACAAAATGACAGAGGTCACTTTGAACATCTCAACATCGTCGTGGTTCACATATACAATAGCAGAGAGTACTATACAACTGTTGACCGAGACTGCCGCTGATGTGCAAGAAGATAAGGACAACGCCGATACCACCGTGAAGATGTTCGGGCCGGGTCTATCTTCGTATGGGACTATATATAGAAGGAAATCTCATCTTCGAACTCCTTAGCTTTGAGATAAACCGAAGGTGGTTCAGAATCGAGATCGAATCCTGCGTGGTAGGCGCGGAAAAAAGGCTGGCCTAATGAACCAGATCCGCGGGTCGTAGGAATGACGCCTACAAAACAAACACCAAATATACCACATCGCACATAATGTTTCGGACGTATTCTTATACTCGTCTTGGTATCCTGTGCTCCTATATCGTATATTAAGGTAGGTAGATTGCGAATATTTGCCTTTTCAACCATAAACCAACGGGAATCATTTCCCATCCAGAGGTATCTCCCAGCAGCTTCTAGGAAAAACTCGAAATCTCCAGATGTTGTGAAAATTGATCCAGCGCGAGTGTCTACTCTCCAGTCGGCCGGCCCAACTTGATTCGCTCTTCTTCTTCTTGGCTGTATTAAATGACCCTGAGGGTTCGCAAGCTGTAACGGCCACACCGGGAGACTCAGCATCCTTCCTTGTGAGCCGGTACCGCTACTAATGTGCATAGTATGAGAATAGGTCCTCGATGAATCATCTAGTGTGAGGTTACCAGCAAAGTCAGATCCGTCCGTTGCAGTGCGAACCCAGTATGCGAGATGGGTTATCACTTCGTGCCTTTGCAACTGTTCCAGAAATGTCTCTGGGATACCTTTCCGGCCGTATGATAGACCAAGTTGCCCGTGTGCAGGATGTGCCATTTCCTCTCCCTCTCTATTATAAAAGTCTATAGCGAGTCCAATCTTGAAGTCTTTTATCGTTACTTCACCAATCTTCAAGGACACAGTATGTTCCACGTATGTATACACGTCACCATCGCTAAATCTAACATTCCATTTCTTCCTCTCGAAAGTATCATGACAGGGACTATCGGGAAGACAGAAGTAACAAACTCCAACATGTTTACAGCTTCCTTCACAGTTTCTTCTTTCGTACTCTGGCCCATAGATAGCGAAGGACCTTGCACTGCCAGTATCGATCATGAAGTTGGCGTACTGGCCGTCTAGGGCTAGAGATGCTTTGTTATCGGCGAAAGGTATGGTTATATGCGACGCTTTAACAGACATCATGGCTGTAAGAAACGCGAGTCTCGGGGGGCACTTTATCAATTTTAACAACCAACGGTAGTGGTCAGAGACAATCGAGCAGGCTACCCATAGTAAAGAGTGAACAACAGGTGACCGAGGCCCAGTCCTCGTCGATGTAACTTACTTAGATTCCCGATGAATCTGATTAACAACAAAACGAGCGAAGTAGTTGAGGATAGACACCAGTAAGGTGTACGACATTGAAGGTCATGAACAGTTATTGAATTGTACAATGGTTTTCACAGCTTCTCTCGGGCTTTAGACGAGGGGTGGGCATGATAGCTAGGTCAGCTGCTAGGGAATCATCGGTGGGGAATCTAGATGATCTTCGCCTCTTGATAATGGTCATGTCGGCAGTGGAGATCTCTTCGGGCTCCTCCTTCGACGCTAAGGTCTGAAGAGACAGTTTGTAGTGTGTCAGACTGTGAACATTTCACATGTCTTGTGGAAGCAGCTATGGCTTATCATGCATCAACAAAGTATTTAAAAGATTCGAAATCTCGGTCGGTGATTCTCGTTGATAGTCTCATATGACTGAATCGGAATGGTTGCGAGTAGAGCCCAGGGATGCAACGGAGAGCCGAGCACTGATTATCGGTAATATGATAAAAACACATAATGCGACTATGTCCCCCAACGGCAGTAGTAAGACGTATGCGAATAGAGTTGAGACAACAGCCCTTACCTTGTTAAGCCTGTCTATCTCAGTCTGCTTGCTGCCCAAAAGTCGAACTAAGCGACTGATCTGACACGAAAAGAATCTTGTACCATCACAGGTAAACACGACCCACCTCTATCCTTTGTCGACGGACCTCATCGGTGAGTTCTTGGACTTGATCTGATCGTACTACGGAGCTGTTCTGTTCCGCAGCACTCTTGTCAGGTGACAATACACCAAGTGCAGTCTGTGGTTGTCGCCCTGAGTCGGTCTAGTCTATCCTATCCTCTCCGCGACCAGTCTACCAGTGGGGGGTTCAGCTCCAGTGGAAGACGTGAAGTGCTCTGGCCGATCTTCTTCGTTCATGTCGTACGAAGCCTCGCTTATAGCACACCTGACACTGAGCTCGACCGAGATTGTTCCGGGATTAGACTACAGTATTCGAGCGTTGAGGCAGTCTATTATAACGTCTATATCATCTTCATCATTTGCAATCATTACAGCATCACCAAGGGGCATTAAGAAGAGAACTGGGCCTGCGTACGGAAGACAAAGCAAGAGCAAGTTCCCTGGTTCCCGCTCCACGTCGAGGAAGAGATATCTCCCAAGTCATGTCTACCGCAGGATAACTACGTGTTACGCAGGCAGCCATCGGGGGACCCTTCAACTTCCAATTGAGCAGTATCAGCTCACTTCCAAGAGACCACACTTGAATCAGAGTTTGTAAAAAGCATTGTAGTTGTCGTAAAGTTTGGGATGAGCTCTCGGAAACACAGTGGCCTCCACACAAGTGCCGTCCTCACAAACGAGACAAGATATATTGTGACATCCTGACGCACACGAACAGATATCTTGAAGCACAAAGAGGAATTAAGTCAGTTATAAATGCAAATAGGGTTACTCAGTATTACTAATACTGATATAGGTCTTGGATTGGGAGAACAGCAGGCGCTTTTGTGTCATAGCCCACCCCTAAACTGGTGTGCGCAATCGACCGTATAATAACACAACCCGGTAGAGGTCATCAATAACATCATAACATCATGAATGCACCAGTACATATAGGCTGTTATACCGAATATGTACCGAATGTACCCACATATATATAGAAGTTCTCGGAAAAAGGAATATGCTCAATTGTTTGGTTAATAGTGTAGCTGCTCGGAATCAACCCCAGCCAATACAGAGTCCAATCGGCTGGATATGCCCCATCGCCGCTGACAGCAAACTAGATATTATTAATCATATCCTCCTGTAACGTTAGACTATAGTTTCAACTTCATTATCAGCATCCTTAGCCTTGAGATATATAGAGGGAGGATTGGACTTGAGATCAAACCCTACATCATAGGCGTAAAAGAATGGCTGGCCGAGTATGTAGGGACCCGCGGGATAAGGAAGGAGGGGCACTGTACAGAAATGCCTCGAACATCTCAAATAATGCTTTGGACGCATTCTGATGACACTCGTGATGTCTGGCTCTCCAATACCAAAGAAAACTGTGGGCAACTCGTCATATCTGTTTTATTGACTGCATAAGAGAAGTTATTGCGTCGCCAGAGATACTGGAAAGTGGTCAATTTGAATTTATCGAAATCTGTCCGAGGAACGAGTATATTTTCGTGGCACCGGTGTCCAGTGTCATGGATTTCTTGCCCTCAGATAACACACTTGATGATGTAGACGATATTTGGTGACCTTGAAGGCCCATAAGCTGCAACGGCCAGACTGGGAACCTCATCAAGTAACGCGAGTCTCTGCTCAGATGTATCATGGAAGAGCCGGCCCTCATATCGGAATCATTAAATGTTAGGATACCATCGAAGAACAACGCATCTTGATCAGTACGAACCCAATATTTGGGGCTTGGAATCACTTTGTGTCTTTTAAGTTGCTCGAGAAATGTCTCTGAAATACCTTTGCGACCGTATGATAGACCGAGCACCCCAGCACCACCCCCCTTTGCCATCCTGCACTTTCCGCCATAGCAGGAGATAGCTAGTCCAACCATGAACTCGAAAATCGTTATTTGCCCAATCGTCAGAGATACAGTGTGCAAAACGTATGCATGAAAGCTTCCATCGACGAAATCGGCACGCCACTGCGTTCGATTGAATATATAGGATTATAAGGATTATAAGGAGGGCAAAATTAACGCACGCTGTCTCTCTTGCAGCTTCCTCTTTTTCGTATTCGGGACCGCACATAGCAAAGAACCTGCCACTGCCAGTATCGATTCGGAATTTGGTGAATCGGCCATCAAGACCGAGAGATACCATGTGCTTTTTAAAGGATAAGGTTATGGCCGAGCATTCCACAAAGCCCAGTGGAATGAGGAAGAACGTTCGTGACAAGGCAACCAAAATATTGGCAACTGCATAATAATTCCTCCACTAAAATGTGAATCCACCGCCCCTATTGCCCTTTGAAGCTGTTCCATCCAGTGGGATCAATGTAAATAATAGATTATCACTTCCTTCACATTCCCACCTATCCGACGCCCTCGGAATTTCTACTTGAGTGGACTGTGCCACAGAGTTCCTCACTCTTCCCGAAAGTGAAGTCAGTTTTCTACGGTAAAGTTAAGGACACTTTCAAGGCATCCTGCTGAGGTGTCACTGGCCGAGCTCATTAACAGTCACTTCCGCACCGCAGCCTTCGAGTGCCTCGTTAGCGTCGCCTAAAGGGTGACGTGCTCGGGTTTCGGGAGATTCCGTTGACACTCTCCTGGGTGTTGGTCACCTTTTCAACGCCAAATACCATTTACACTAAGCACGAGTCAAGTTATGACGAATGGCGACGTGTCTAGGGTCCTCAAATTCCTCCTTAGGTCTTGAACCGTTCTGTTGGCGTAAAGCGGAAAGGATTTTGCGCGGCGCCGCCTGGCGGCTAGCGCTTTTTACGTTGCCCCGCCGCTGTCGCCTGGAAAAGCCGTCCAAGAATGATGAGCGGTACCACCCAGTCGACTGTGAATGTTGTTCCTAAACGAGAACTTCATTTCTCATTCCGTCCGCTAACTGTCCAAATCGGAGTTAATGTTCCATAAATAGGCTTCAAATAGGCGTATGCAGCACTCCGTGATAGCCGGTGAGCCCTTGAAGCTTGCTTGCTGTCCAGCGGTTTCTGTCGGCTCTTTTCGTGGAGAAGCTCATATGAGGCACATTGAACCGGATGCTCTAGTTCGCAATCCTACTGGGCTCTATCGGGTTTTGTGACATAGGGTCTCTGGATAAAGAGAAATAAATAAATCATCGTGAATGTCCTGATTGGGCTAATAGAAGATACCTCTCAGTTGGCCCCTAGTATCTTTGCATCGATGTCATCACCAGACCCCAGGATACCTCCTGTGGCCCCCTCTACCAGCCTTACTCTACAGGGTGCCAGCTCGGAGGCTAACGGTATAGACGCTCCCCTACGGTCACCACAGATAGCTGTAGGTTCCGGAGCGACAGAGATGCCTTCTTGCGAGTGCCTAGAGGTTACTTTTACGAAGGAAGCTGATAATGAGATGTCGTCCGGGAAAGTTTTCGAGGCGCTGAATAAAGTAGTATCGTCGGTATTGGGAGGGTTAGTAAGGTGGTCTTCAGATCGGCGATGTAAGATGGATCGACTTTTCCAACTATCATTTGGATAGTACAATAGTGGTGGCGTACTTCGATCTTCGTGCAGCCCAGCGTGCATTCGTCAAGCTCAATGAGGTACGCACCTTCCTTCATACAGTGTAGTAGCGTATCCGACAGGCCGAGCTAGCAACGTCGGCCCGGTATGTCCCTTTGCCGGACGGGGAGGAGGACCGCAGTGTAGTTCTTAGCATTTCCAGTACAGATAGCTTTGATACTATTAGAAAGGAGCTAACGGAGTTCGGCGACCTCTACAAAATGAGCTTCCAGGTAGGCATGGCTGCTAACGGGAGATTTTATTACATTACCATCGTCTCTAGGACTCCTCCATTGTAGCTGTATTTTATGACTCGCGCGCTGGAGCGACCATCAAGGCGTCCCTTAATTCGCCAGGGTCGAAATTAAAGCCGGCAATGGGGCCAGGTAATATAGGGTGGGGCTGAATTAGGATAGCGGTATTTCTCAGCACTGCGATTGAAGTCAACGATGCTTCCCAGCAAAGGTGAGCAACAGGCAACGGCAGCAGTAGGTGGTGGTAGGAGCATTACTGTTTCAGACCGGGTCGCCGTTCACAGTAGTGCATCATCAACAGGGGGCTCCTGCTCTGGTGCTCAACGGGCAGCTATGATGGGGTAGGATAATATAGAGAGGTTATCTCTTTCCGTGCTAGTGTTTCCAAGATACCAACAACCCCGTATAATTCCCAGTGGTGGCCGAGTCGCTGCTGCCAACTGTAAGGAGATTGTGGGTCTGGGTCTTGGCGTATGGGTTACTGTCAGCTCATGCTTCGGACTCTGTGACCAGTGGACGCTTGCCTAAGACCACGGCTGTGCCCAACTCGCAGTTCCAAATTGATCTGGACAAGGTGGCCAGCGGAGAGGATGCCAGGACGACCTGTATGATACGTAACATTCCAAATAAATACACACAGAAGATGCTTTTGAAGCTTTTCGACTCCGTAATAGCGTGGGGGGGCTATCACTCGGTTGCTGCCTCTCGGAAGTGAACCTCGCTCCTCCTCCTGCTGATTTGGAAATATTTGGCTCTACTTACGTCCCATGTAGCTTCAATGGGGAATTGAACTGTATACCTAACTTACTACTTTTTCGTTCATTGCATCGTCTGGAAGATCTTGGTTTAGGTTGGTAGACTTAATATTAATACACCTACATGGGTGCAGGTATATCAAGCCACGTTAAGAACTTTTTGAAATAGGAGTGTTCGTGGGAAAATACCGGCCAATTTGTTTAAGTTCTCTTGGCGTTGGATTTTTCCGTTTTGTACACGGGCCATCGGATTAGCTGGTGTTTCAGGTTCCATCGTTGAATGGTCAGTATGACTTTTTCTACTTACCAATGGATTTTCGAAACAAATGCAACGTCGGTTACGCTTTTATAGATTTCGCTAACCCACGTACAAGTAAGAGGAGAGGCAAGGGGTATTTTAGTCCAACAGGGGGAGCTCGGCGTTGCCATGGCATAGGTCGTTGGTTCGAACTTTAGTACGGTTGTTTTTCGGAGCTAAGTATCCACGAACCCTACATTCCATGCGTATTAGAACTGTTTTTAAATGCTATTTTTATGAAACGTGGGATTACAACTCCCACGGTTGTAGAGTCATCCTACCATGCAAGACTAATTCCCAGCTGAGGATCCTCTTGCAAGTCCCTTCCAACAAGCAGCTGTCCCATGGGGCCAGTCGTACGTGTTGTTCCCTCAGGCATTCCCGCTCTAGTACGGGCGTTTGATGGCAAAAAGTGGGAGAGGTTCAACTCGGAAAAGGTGCGGCCACACTGCGGCGGTGCTCTGGCGGCGGCGGGGCTGCCATGTCACTTTTCAGATTTGTAAGATATCCTTCGCCCGCTTGCAGGGGTCAGAGCAGTTGATGGAGCACTTTAGAACATCTAGTGTTATGCAGCAGTCTAATAAGCAAATAAGGCCTTGGTATGCTATAGGGCAGGAGGACGAGGCTAACAGCGTATAGCAGGTTCCAACGGGACCGTCAAACAGCGGCCTCAGCCCATCACAGCTCCCGAGGAGTAATGGGCGACTATGGGAGGCATCATCATCAAGGCACCCGACGGTTGTCTACAGGGGGCTTTGGTAGTATGGAAGGCGGAGCGCTGGATAACCCAGGAGGAGAGGCTCCTATGGATTACAGCCTCCCTCTGGCCGACCTTTGCGCCATTGGCGAGCCGAGTCTATTAGCTAGTGCCTTGGCGGAGCTGCAGCGGAACCAAGAAGGCTCTTCTTCTGTAGTGGAACGTGCGTGTGTGTGGTTGACGGGTGCTGGTAGGTCATTCTAGAAAACTTCCCACTTGACGGTTGGTCGGATGGAGCGAGCTCTTTTGGAGGCTTCAGCGCACCGGCTACGTATTGCTCGGACCCGACACCATCAGCACAGTCCTTGGTACTATAATTTATACCGCATTTCTCTCAAATCTTCCCCTCAGCCCACTTTGGGAGGGTATAATCCCCTTACATGGACAGAGCAGGCCTCGCCATATGGTGTACCGAGCAACCTTTGGCCACCGGACAAGAGTGATCGAGAAAGGAAGTAATGCAGTCATCTCTGGAGACAGTAGTTTATACCATTCTCCGTCGGTCTGCGGCCATTAGCGGGAGGCCGCGAGTTGTCACGGCACGCCCGCCGCTACTCTTGTTTCGCCATTTGTTTCACTAGCTCGGGCAGTATGACTGACGAGTTTGATTTTTCGGCGGACCCCGTGCCCCAATGTCTCTGATACCTGTGCGTTTTGAGTTGAGTCTCTCTATCAACCTTTGAAGAATCTTTTGTGCCATGTCAGCCCACGTCTTCGGCCTGCCAGCTGATGTGTCTCTGTAAAAGCCCGAAGCTTCTCTCTCCATCATTGCTCTCGCAGGTACAGCCCGTTCCCCAGTCAACCGACTGAGCAGGAAAAGCAGGGGTCTGCTAGCGGCTCCTCCAGCAGTCCCTTTGGGGTTAGGTCTGGTTTGAATATCAGGATTGCGGGGGAGTTCGCGGCTGTTGTGGAGTGGGGACAATATATTGTGTTCGCCAAGGCCTCAGTGGGTCCAACGGATGGGTTATACTAGGGAATGTGGTCAATGGCAGGGTCCACTGCAAGCCACCGGGGCATTAGTGGCAGTCGGTCGTCAACACGACCGGCTTTCGCTGGATGTCAACGTCTCTGCCTCCTCAGTAGGAGTAACAGGGAGTGAAGACGAAAAGCGGGCGGCCGAGTCTATGTAGTATCCTGGACGTCCGTAAGTAGCTGCATACTTTTACCTGGCTTAGATGCGATGATGTTGCCAGTACGATAGCAAGCGGTCTATCTGGGGTGGTGGTAGCCGAACACTACCCCAAAAGTGTAAGACCGCGCTTGGGCCGCCTGAGGGTTGAAGAGTCCATCAGGTCCTTCCTATAAATGTATCGGTTATATCCTATCCACCTGGAGGCTTCTCGGCGGAATGGCTGCTACCGTGCGCTATGGCGGCGGCGATGACGGCAACGGCTTTGTGTGTAAGTAGGGGAATGATGGTTGTTGTGGTCAAGCAGGCGTAGTCAGCGGAGGATCCAGAAGAACTTTTCATTTCGCCTGAGAAAATGCCCCCCCCCGAAATTTTAAGTTAGGAACATTTGTTCATTCTCGGTGGGTCAAGGTGACGCCGCGGTTCAATCCGAGTCGGAGAGTCATCCAACCTCGCATACAAAAGGGTTCCCAATTTAGGGATGGGGCAGTATACTAGAAAGTCTTTAAGTCCAGACTATGTGGCTAGGGGAAAGAGCAACTTTGCAAGCATTTTTGGGAATGCTGCACCACTCTTAGTCGGTGGTTATATCTGACCATGAGGTGGCCCGCATTACATGATACAGCATCTGTCTTTGTAGGTACAAGTGTCAGATCTTGTCAGCATCGTTAATGTAGTCTCCAGAGGCAGTGTGGTCCTGTCTGATCCCAGTCCGGGGGAGGACTTGCCTAATGGAGAAGAAACAGATGGGGATGAACGCCGCCATTTGACGACACTCGGGCTCACCTATGTGGGGAAGGATGTAGTGTTCGGGGGAGTTGGGCGGCGGTCCAGTGGTAGTTACAGCCGCTTGTGCACGCTGCCGAAGACAGGGAGAAATGAAATTGAATGACGGTCGATTCCTGCATCTTAAGAATGTTATTCGGATTCCGTATTTTATTATCTTCGCCTTTCTGCTTTATCCGGAGGGGGACGAAAGAGAGTGTTTTCTGGCGATGAAGAAGACTGGAGGTGGGCTCATATTCCAGCATTGTCCGTGGAACGCATGAGGTAGATAATAGAAGTTCTGAGGTGCTTACATTGGAGAATCGGTGACCGATATCCGCCAATTGGAATTTCTTGCCGGCATCTGCGGGCGACTGTTCGATGTCGTTCTGAGCAAGGTACTGTTGCTGCGATCCTCATCATCTGCCTCATCTGAGGACCGCACTAGAAAGAATACCAAGCCAGATATATCTAAGATACTCACTTGTGGGTTCTCGGCAACAACTCAGGTGTCCAGGGAGATAGAGCGGGTGATCGCCCAACAGGCGGCCCATCGGAAGGAGACTTAACGTTTACAACTGTTTCTTTACCATCTCCCTGTTGCGTTGAAGTGCCTGCTGCTTCGCTCCGCTGGAAGAGGGGTTTCATAGCTTATGTTTTAATGATTAGCAAACATGCCAATAAAGGCGGCCCAGATCCTAGCAGGAGCCGACCGTCTGTTTTCCGGACATATTTGCTGGTGCTGCCGATGGTGCTGTTGGTGGTGTGGCTCACTACAGCTGTTATATTAGAGCTCTTCAAGGCTGACAATAGGAGGGGACAAGCAGGTGGTGTGCTAGAGGGAAAATTCAGGGGAAAATTCAGGGGTAAATTCAGGGGAAAATTCAGGGGAAAATTCGAAAAATTTCGGCGGACTGGTCACTTAGGCGAGGATGGATTGCTGCGATCGTCAGATGAAATTTAAGAGCTCGCCTGAGCATGAAGCAATGGATAATTTTTGTGCGGCCCTCCTGTATGCCGAGCGGTATCGAATTCCTACGGAGGAGACAGTTTTTGTGTGCAGGCGTCCCTAACGCGCTGACCAAGGAGGAGTACCTCGAGCATGAGGAAAAACTGGGGATACCTTCCATCACATTTGAGCCCTTCAGAAAGGCTGCGGATTGGCTGTTTTCCTGCCAGCCAGATCTCTCCTTGGTAAGTGGGAATTTTATGGCGCGCGGTAATGCTCTCATTCAGGAAGCTAACAGCACTGGAGGTGCCAACTCCAGAGGGGACGATCGATTTGCTTCGTGGTATCTTTCACCTCAGCAGCAACTTTTCGGTTACTTTTTCTACTCCATTCTCTTTATCGGCTCCATTGTCGGTGGCCTGATGAGGTAGGCGCTGCTCAGGAGGTGCTGATTACCCCATTGCTGTTTCAGAGGCCGTTGGGAAGTTCGAGCACCTGCGAGGGATGATGGTGGGAAAATGAGTAAGATACCTGCTGGGCGAAGTGGGTCCTGAATCTGCGGATGGCGCAGAATTTTTGCGGAAAAAATGCGAAAAATGTCATTTTTAAACGTAGCTTCTTGTAGAAGTTGTTCCAGCCGAGTGTTCTTCATTTCTATCCGTCTTAGTCGTTACTCATTTTCCCTTGTCAGACTTGGTAGAGCTCCTCAATGCGATAGCAACAACCCTCCTAGCTCTGGGAGCTATATGCTACAAATGCGCCACAGCAATTCTTGCGCGCCGCGAAAACTCTCCCTCCGCGGACGTGATGGCCAACTGGTTCCTCTTACAGCCCTGTCATGTAACAGTCCTTCCCTTCCGCCATTTCGCACCGCCCTTAGGTTTTCTGTATCCTACTTGCCGCTATCTATTGGTCTCGGCGATCGAAGTTTTCGATGTACTTCTTTAACGTTTACCTCCACCTCATGTGGGGAGTAGCATTGGCTTTGGTGTTTGCGGAGATGGAGGAATACTATAAGCGACAGTATCCTTTAGGTAAGCTTCTCTATCAACCTGTCGGGAATCTTTATCACCGAGAATCTTTCGACGGTTTCGATGCTTGTTCGATGAGCTTCATGTTCTCAGAAATATTCCATTTCTATTTGGAACATTGGCTACTCGTTCTAGCTCCATTCGTCCTCATAGCGCTCCGAACGTAAGTCTTAATTTCGTGGCGCGCGGTAATATCTCCTACAGTTACCCCATATTCAAGCCTCGTCTTTGGTTTTGCTATTCCTTTGCAGCGGTGTTCCATTGCTGTATACTACAACCCATTCATTTTGTAGTTTTAGTGCAGATCAACTATCAAACTCATCCACCTGGAGGTGAGGGCTCGAGGAGGCAGGGAGGCCATTGAGAAACATCAGACCTTACCGGAGAGAGAGCGTCGGTTTTTTCCTTTTACTCTGGGGACACATCTTCTTCGCATTAGAATCACTTTTCGGCTCTTGAAGGTTGACTTCGGTGAGCCTCAACTAATGCGGAAGCCCTCTCACTGATAGCCATCTCCTTGTCCTCACTGGAGGTAAAGCGTTTGGTGTTTGCTTTCGCTCTAGGTACAAAATTTTTAACGAAACTCCTTCGTATTAGAAACGTATTTTGATCGCGGAAGAGTACATTTCCATGAGGCTTGAGGGGCCCACTTATTAAGAGCTATCGTTTAATCCTTGTCACCGAAACTTGGTCATGCTGTCAGCGCTGGGAGGTTGGTATATTGAATAGTAAACACCTTTACATCACATTCGCAGCGTCCTGTTTTAACTTGCCCAGCTCACCAAGTTGAACTGGGCAAGTTATCTAGCTCAGAGCTTTATAGTAATTAGCACGGTATAGGCGTTCAATAGGTTGCCGTGTATAAACTCGTAGTGATACACCTTTTACAAATGCTCCGTGGGATAATATAATTCTGACGGAGTAGTGTCGAGTGAACGTTATAGAGTTCATACTAATGTCCGAATGTTGCGAGGAAACTTTTCTCGCAGTGCGATAGCTCTATCGCGGAGGTAACATTAAACTCTTTATAATCTGATTCTACCATCACTAAAGATGGTGCTGTTAATCGCGACGCCTTACCTGTTGGACACTTTTACTCGTTGGTCGCTGCTCGCTGTTATGTCATCATTCCTTCAGGACCCCTCCGGCATTTTGGCAAGCTGTATAGGCCTGTCCAGTAGGTCCTGCTCTCTCCACAGTGCCCCCATGGCCTCCTTCAGGTATGCCTTCTGCTGGCTACTCACCTATCTCTTCTCCCAGTGTATCATACCGACCTGGGTGAGCTTCTGCGAGGCTCACATCTGGCCGCGTCTAGGGCTTATACAGCACAACGGGATTCCTCAGTCTAAGGAGAGCGGCCCACGCGGTGAAAGCGTGCCAGACTGCCGGAGTCGAAAAGATCTTTGAGGTCCCTCTATTAATTGTGTTATCATTGTCCCCTGTTGCATAGTATCATTTCCGTACCCTTGGTGTCTGTGCGCAATTCCTCGGGTTGAGAAAACGCCCCTGGTGGGGCTCGAACCTGTACCTGTAGTTTTTTACCTCGGCATGTCGGCAACGGTCGATTCCTTGGTGAAGACCATCCTAAAAGGAGGCTCCGCTGGTGAGGTTACCCGGCAACTCAGTTGGGTTAAGAATGCTAACGGTGTCGGCAAGAGGGGCATCACTCCGCTAATAGCGGCGATAGAGTGCGAGGATGATGAGGTGATATGGTAGTTACTGAGAGTGTATCATAATTTTGGGACCTACTTTTAGTTGGACCCGATATTTACATTTAGGAACAGGGGTGCGCTGGATCAGAATTTCATACGGCATTTAGTGATACAGCTTTTCATCTCCCGGCGTTATCAAACCTCCACCACCTTTGACCACGGTGGAAGTGCTTCTGGTCGTTTTGGACCGCTCACTTTAGGACCTCGACCAAACGCGGACGAGTTTTACAATATTCGATGATTAGTTAGAGCTTCGTAATCAGTATGCAGATAGTCCTCGCTAGTAGCTCGAGCGATTGGTCAAATTTCTATTGTCTTCATGCTGCCTCTGAGGTAGATACTATCGGCAGTGCTGGAGAATAAGAAGGTTGCTGTTAATGTACCTGATGAGGAGATGGGTCTGCCTCCGATAGTAAGCGCCTGTATGAAATTCCTGTATCATTGGCAACCTCAGATCCACGCGGTCCGCCATGGAGGGTCAGCAGTGGTGCCGCTGATCAAGCGAGGAGCGAATTTGAAGGCGACCGATGAGGGAGGCCAAAATGTGGCACACTGGGCCTGTAGGACGGAGGTGAGGGCTTTCCGGGCACTCTCGAGGGCTTCTGGTCGACAAAGCCCGTTTGGATATAACTTTTTAGTATGATGACAAGGAATCGGGATATCGTTTGGACTTCCGTGATGCAGCTGTAGGGTTCTCGCGCCGAATGAAGGTTGGGGCTTGAGAGGCGGAAATGACCGGGGGTTTAAGGAACTTTGAGACAGGCTTCATCGCACTAACGCGGAGGTCAAGGGTGGCACTGCGCTACTTGGAGTTTGATCTTGAATCTATGTATGCAACTTGGGCGGCTGTCATCAGAGTGACCTCCTGAGAATCTTTGCTTGATATACTGGGTCATCATCAGGTAGGCTGAATGAGCCATCAGTTATCAAAGTCCTCAGCAAGGCCGATCCTTGTATTTTTTCGGCGATCGACGAGGAAGGAAGTACTACCGGTCTCCAGTGAGTCTTAAGATGAAGTCTCCGTCATTAGATACCCCTCTCCATGTGGGCCTCCTGGAAGGCCAGCAAGAAGCAGTCTACGCGGTGCTCTCGCCAGAGTCGGGGCTGCTAGAGCATCTCGATCTGAACAAGAAAAATGAATCCGGGGAAACCCCACTGCTAGTTGCAGTCAAAATGTGAGTGCTTTAATTTTGTGGCGCAGTGACGGAGTGCTGGGCTATTTCAGGCGGATGGCGAACGCAGTGCAGCTTCTTATAGACACCGGGAAGGCTGACGCTAATGTCCGTGATGAGGAGGGGAACACAGCGCTCCATATCGCTGTTAGAAATGTAAGAAAAGCCGATCGAAACTGTGAAGGAAGCGTGGTGTTAGAATATGTCAGCGGTCGAGGCACTCCTGTTGGAGGGCGGAGCTGACAAGAGTATAAAAAATAATGCGGGGCAAACAGCTCAGGGAGTAGCAGAGAAGATGGTGGAACAGGAGGAGGTGGGATATCACGGGAAGTGGGGCTCGATGGTATCTGCTGCTGAATGCATGGTCATTACTATTGGTGATGAGAAGCTTCTGTAAGGCTCGATATGATATTGAGCAGCTGACATAGACCAATCGCTTGATCTCGGTTGTACATTTTCCGGCTTTCCGTGGTAGCTCCAACCACTTTCGAGTCCACCGAAATACAGTAATCGCCGTATGAATTCATTTGATGAGTACTTAATACTAGTTAACTAATCGCTTCGGTTAGATAATATGCCACGCCATGGCATCGTTTGCGGGTTTGGGATTGTCGGACAGCCAGAACTTGAAGCCGAGTGAATTGAGGTCTTGATATATATGTTTTGTATTCATTCAAGGTTAGCCGTCGGATGAGGGACAGGGAGAGGCATCAGAAGGAGGAGCGTAAAGCACACAAATTGGAGACAGAGAAGGATCACTCGGAGCTCACAGCCTTCCTGAGAGAGAACGGTCTCGATGATCTGGTGGATATCTTGTTCGCCAGGAAATTCAAGTAGATACCACGTGTTTCTTTCGGATGGACTCGTTTGGTATCAGATATGTTGCCGAAGTGAAACGGCTTACGGAGAAGGACTTGAGAAGAATGGGAGTTAAAGATCGCGAGGAAAGAGAGAAGTTCTTGGCCACGGTGGAAGAACACTTTGAAAAAATTGCTGAAGTAACACCGCAGAAATTGGTTTCACGAAGGCATTGTTGTTTGTAGGCTGAGCGGCAGGCTGAGGAAGAGCGAACTCGAGAGTTGGACCGTCGGGCTCGACCTTTCAGCAAGACTACTGCAGTGTTGGCCCTGGCTGGTGTCTTCTTAGCGATCTACGTGTGTTTGAGGTGAGGTATGGGAGAAGCATCTTATAGAAGGCGTTCGATCAGAATCATCATTTATAATAGAACAAGCGGGAGATCCGGTCGCCACGGCTACTCGGGAAGCAGCGCCGGGCTCGGTGAGCTCTGAATACTAATACATATCATCTCTATGGTTTCAACTGTTCCGATTCTTTTTGCCTTTGTTGTGGCTGTGGGGCGGTGTGATCTTCTTTCACAGCTGTGTGGTTGGTAATGTCCCGTAAGAGATCCTTTAATTCCAGTGTCGCTCAACCAACTTCAGCTCAAGACGAAATGCCCCGTTACGCTAATGTAGGTGGCATCCTCTTGGCGGCCCACAGTGACGGTTGTCGTCAGGTCCTCTGTTGTGTCTGTGGCGCGTCGATGCAGCCGAACCAGTCCAACATGTGTGTTAACTGCATGAAGGGGGAAGTTGATATTACTGAGGGTATCTCCAAGCAGGCCGTTGTGAACTACTGCCGGGAGTGCAACCGGTAAGCTCTCTTTCGGGCCCAGTCGGATTAGTACCTATAACAGGTACCAGAGGCCCCCGTGGGTTGCCTGCGAGCCGGAGTCTCGAGAGCTATTGGGGATCTGCCTTAAGAAGATTAAAGGCCTCAATAAGGTGAAGCTGGTGGACGCCAACTTCGTAGCAATTCCATAGCGATTTGTTGTGGAGTGATGCTGTTAGATCTGGCAAGCACCAACGAGTAAGAGGATGAAGGTTAAGTTGACCGTCCAGAAGGAAGTCATGAACGGCGCTATCATGCAGCAGTCTATGATAGTTGATTTCATTGTGAGTCTCGGCAGCGATCATAAGGTTAGAGCTAGTAAGATTCCTTTTAGGTTGCCTGGCAGCAATGTGACGACTGCAAACGTACGTATACACCTCACACATGGAACGCTTCGGTAAGAAGGGTTGGCTTATCTAGTGACGGAGTTAGCTCTCAAACGATTACCTTTTATCGTCATGCCTCCTCCTCCTCTTAACAGTGATGCCAAGGTCTCTCATTCTGGGCTGTGTTATAGGGACGTTTGTGTGCCTGGCTATCTAGCAGGCTTCCTTTACAACAAGTGTAACTTCGCGTGATTGCTTGAGCTGTTGTTTATGTTTCTCAAGCTGGTGTACAAACAAATTTGTAAACCAAATTTGCACACACTGTCTATCGTGTGTGCAATCGTGTTAATTCACTGCGGGTCATTTCTAATAGGTCCAAGTCCGACAGAAGACCGACCACAAGCGAACCTTCTACTACTTGGAGCAGCTCATTCTCAAGCACGATGCTCACGAAAAGGTCGTTGGTATCAAGCGAACTCCGGATGGTTTGGACTTCCACTTTGGCCATCGGAGCCACGCTCAGAAGTTCACAGAATTCGTGCTCAGTCAAGTAGGATGGGGTGCTAGTAGGGGATTGATGGTGATGATAGGTGCCTTCTAGAGTGAAGCAGAGCAAGCATCTTATCAGTCATGATTCCCACAACACAACGTAAGTGCCATACCGACTCGAGATTTGACGAAAAGTTGGTATGCAGGTACAACTATAAGTATACAACGCTGGTTGATATGTGCCCAGTGTGCAAGGATGATGTGGTGTTCTTGCCGAAGGCATTGAAGAATAAACTGGGCGGAGTAAACCCCATTCAAGTTGTCACGAAGGTAAGGTCCGCAGTGGTATGATAGGGTCGATGGTGTCTGCCATTTCAGGTATCTAGTCAGATCCGTTTGGTAGACCCTCTGACCGGGAAGGTATCAGATCTCGCTGGAATAGAGTAAGTCGCTTGATCTCCACGTATGGTTCAATACAGAAGGTGTGGTCAGAGACCATGAAACTCGTAGACATGAAACCGTCCAACCTGCTGCTAGGTCGAAGTGTTCTCGACACTGCAGATTTTATCGCTGCTCACAATTGGTCTCGAAAGTTTTGTGGAGCTGCTATTCGGACTACTTGCTCTGATATCCAACACAATTATTAAACTATATCCCTTATACTTAATTGTCTCAATTCCTCCTGTAGCGGTCCACTACAGTCTTCGACAGGTACTGGAAGAACCCCTTCGATCCTCTTCTCACTCGCCGTCACTTGGTGGAATTTACCGTCCTAAACGTCGATGAGGATATCGGCCCAGCCCGCGGCTCTGCCTTCAACAAGCGCGGCGCTAAAACTTACAATATGGTTGACTTGGAGCTCATGCGTAAGGACGCTCACTTTGCCGAGGCCAGCTTGGTTCAGGCACGCAAGACTGCGGGGAGGCAGCCGCTGGTGACCCGGAGATCATCACAGTTCGCTCTCATCTGGGCGGCGTGCTCCAACCGGGAGATCTCTGTGCTGGGTGAGTTGCTCTTGTAAGCTTCCATTGTACAACACTTCTTGCTGTACAGAAACGAGCGATTGAAGAAATATAATAGTCGAGTTCATTCGCAATCATTACTTTCTCCAAATTTTATACTTATCAATAGATGAGATTTGTGGGTAGAGTCAGATAGCCGATAGCCCAGGCTTCATCGCACATAGAGAGTGCTGGGAAGTAGGATAATTAGTGCTTGCCGAAAAATAGGTGTCATCGTAGCTCAGCTCAGGATTCATCTTGGAGCAGGTATGATCTTCGCACGGTGAATGTTTCCGGTATTGATGAGGAGATGCTCGAGAAGACCAACTTGGATGTTATTATTGTCAAAAAGACCTACACCAGACATCGCCAGCGCAAGCGCCCATGGATATTGAGAAGGTTGGAGAGAGAGGACGCTGGAGGTAAGCATCTGAGCGTCAGATGCTCTTGTGGACTTGGCATCGTGGGGCACTGCGATGAGGCTTTCGCCGCGTTTGCTTGCACGCACTAGCTTCACTGAAGCACCAACCGGGACAACGGGGAGTACCTTGAAAGTCTTCACCTGTCTACATGGAAAAACAGGCGAATGCAAATTTTTAGGCGGGACATTGAACTGGTCGAATGATGACGCACGCGTCTCGAGTGCGTCCCTCCTGAGGCACTAGTATACTTCATCCTTTCCTTCTATTACCGTATCTGTTTTTTGCTCATTTATGGTCTCATTCAGGTGAGGAGTCAAATGACGGCGATTACGAGCAGTTCATGAGGGATATCGAAGAGGACAAGGATCTTCGACAGGAGGTGGGGGAGTCGCTATGCTTAGCCGTTGCAAGGGGTTCATTCTAGATTAACTTGTTCCGTGATCCTGCTTGGAAGGAACCAGCAGCTGCACCTTCGCGCGAAGAGGAAGAGGATGACGATGATGTGAGTTTAGGCTGTGGAACCGCTGCTGGTTTAAGGCTGCCGCTTTCTGTCAGGAGAACGAGGCTCCCGAAGTGGACTTGGCTGAGTTGCTGGACGGTCTCACGCTGAACGATAAAGGTATGCCCATTGACGAGATAAGAGCACTGTTAGCTCCACCTATAGGCCCGGCCGATATCCCTGCGGAGAATGGCGATGACGATGATGAGCTATAGAGAGCGCTACGTCGATAACTTCGTATTGTTGAACCTCTACACGTCTTACTAACCTCACGATTCACCACAATACTATCATAGTAACTGTTCCTCTAGCCCCGACAGAGCCCGTCTCGTGTTATGCTGCTTTATACCGTTCTTTCCGCAGTTTTGCCGCTGCCTCTTTCAACGACAGCATTTCTGAAATAATGTTCCCTAGCTATCAACAACAGCAAGCGCCCATGCAGGCCCCCACTTTGTTCGACCCTCACCAGCAACAGTATTACACTTTGGTAGCCTCCTAGTCGCTTCCATCTCTTTATTTTATCTTGCTTAGGTGCCAGTGGCGAACCCCTCTGGACCCGTACCTCAGCAGGTGCCCTTAATGTACCAGCAGCCTGCTTTTGGCGGCCTTCAGGTGAGCCTTCTCGTTTAAGGCGTCCATGGGGATTTGGCTGTAGTTCGCTGCGGTGCCTACCAGCGCGCCTACGACTACCACACTAATAGCGAGTTCATGTCGAGTAAGTGATGAAGTCTATGACCACGTCGATTCCCTATGATGGCCTTGATTCCGTAACGTATCGTTTCAGGAGATGAACGGAGATGCGGAGGAGGTCGACACTGAGGACCACAACGATGACCCTTCGAGCTTGAGCGAACCTTTGGGAATGGGCCGCGCAAAGATGGTATGGCGCTAGATGCATGCTCGACCTGAAGATTCCTCTGCCATAAGGTACATCTTGACCTCGACCTCGCCGTCGATTTCGAGTCTACACGGCTGGTCGGCCGAGTGGACATCACCTGTGTACCTAATACTGCTGGGCCTTGTGAATTGGTGTTAGACACCAGAGACCTACAGATCCGACAAGTAAGCGTACAACCACTTGCACTTAAACCACATTATCCCGTTCAAGGTTTATTTGGTGACAGCGCACCCGCCTGTCATACCTGGATCATCGGCACCTTATATCCTACAAGAATTGCCGTATGAATTAGAGGAGGATCGCAAGGCAAGTGAAGCAGTAACTCTTACATTATAAATGAAACCGAGGCGAGAAGATTTCTGACTTTGCATTGATTAATTAATATTGAATCAGCCAGTATCCAAAATTAACTTCACAAGAGTTCGGTAAATGCTCGAGTCCTCAAGTTTGGCATCGCGGGTCACATTTGAATCTCATCCTCTGCAGCTACTCGACAGTTCCCTCGTCCTGTCATTTCGTGTCCTTCGTCCGATATTTCTCCCCAGGCGTGAAGTCAATCGTTCTGTTACTCTTCTCGGCCGCCGCCGTTTATCAGTAATTTCTATTTCAGGATCCTGTCCTGGGCACACCTTTACGTATTACTTTGCCTCCTACGTGCCTGGCCGGCCAACAGTTGTTCGTCCGTGTGGCGTATGCCACGTCGAGTGACAGCTCTGCCCTGCAGTTCCTGACCAAGGAGCAGACTTCAGGAGGCAAATATCCATTTCTGTTTTCACAATGCGAAGCTATCCATGCCAGAGCCATGGTCCCCTTGCAAGATGGTTGCAACTGCAAGGTAAGGAAGTTCATAGTCGCCCTCGGTAGCAGAGGAGGGCTCACGAGCGACTCCTTGCCCCAGCACCCACTACTGTTAAGGAACTGAGCACAGTTGCACTTACATATCCCTTCAACGCCTCTCTCTCAGGTAACCTACTCCGCTCGTATTCGCGCACCAACTGAGCTATTCTGTTTGATGTCTGCTATTCGGCAAACATCTGGAGGTCACCGGTGCCAGGTAGGCTAGCAGCGTGGCATCTTGAAAGTTTAGTCCCTCAGCCACCGAATGACTTTGGTGTATCAACTACACCTCCTGCTTTCTCCGGGCTTTGGTCAGCCCATACTTTCCGCCAAGACGTGGCCATCCCACCGTATCTTATTGCCATCGTTTGCGGCGAACTAGCAGGAAGGCGCCTCGGTCCGCGTAGGTTGTTAATACAGCTCACTAGGATTTTTGATCACCCTTGTTCATCCAGGCTCAACAGTGTGGGCTGAGCCTTCTGTGGTGGACAAAGCTCAGTGGGAGTTCGAAGAGACCGAGAAGATACTTTCGACCGCTGAAGAGTTATGCGGCCCATACAGATTCGGCGTGTACGTTTTCGGACAGAACAGGTTCCTCCAGTCACACTTCCAATCAGTTACGACCTTTTTGTTGTGCCCCCCTCCTTCCCTTATGGAGGCATGGAGAACCCCTGCCTCACATTTGTTACACCAACCCTCCTTGCTGGAGACCGCAGTCAAGTTGATGTGATTGCCAATGAGATAGCTCACAGCTGGAGTGGCAATCTCGTTACTAACAGTACTGCCGAAGATCTGCCGTCATCACTCTCATCATTGGTCTCATCAGGAAACTGGGAGCATTTCTGGCTCAACGAGGGAATGACTTGCTTCATCGAACGGAAAATTGTCGAGCGCTGCTTTGGCGAGGAGCGTGGTGCTTTACGCGCCGAGAGTGGTTGGCAGGCTCTGACCCAATGTGCTGAAAGGTGTGTGTCTTCTTCGAACCAGCGAGACAACGAATGCCTCAGGATTGGTCCCGACCACAACTTCACATGCCTCGTTCCCGATCTATCAAGTGGGGTTGACCCTGACGATTCCTTCTCGACTGTACCATACGAGAAGGGAGCTAGTCTATTATGGTAGGTTCAGGTTGAGTGTTTTTGTAGAGCGTCGGTAACTGATCAGGTATTTACAAGAACTCGTTGGCGGCCATGAGATCTTCCAATCGTTTGTGCAGAAGTACTTCAATGCATTTGCTGGCTCGACGGTCACCAGCCAGCAGTTTGCCAATTTCTTTATGCAGGAGTTCAAGGATAAAGTGAGGAGCAGTCTTGTATCTCGCAACCATCACGGCCGGCCTAGATACCACAACAGCCTGATTGGCAGAAGCTTTTTTACACGCCTGGAATGCCCGAGTACAAACCACCGTATGATCCTCAACCGGTAGAGGCGGCCACGGCCCTTGCAGTGGAATGGGAGAAAGCGGCCCATAATGGGAGTATCCCAGAGT
Source organism: Perkinsus chesapeaki (assembly GCA_013115145.1). NCBI lineage: Eukaryota > Perkinsozoa > Perkinsida > Perkinsidae > Perkinsus > Perkinsus chesapeaki. The sequence continues at coordinate 648 of JAAPAO010000031.1, read as the reverse complement.
GCGCTGGGGTTCGAGAATGGCCAAGCGCCAAGAAGTGCATCATGCTCAACACGCTTATAAATGATGGAAAGTAAGCTTTACTGTCACCAGGATTGGCCTTCAGAGTTGACAGGTTCGAAGAAGGGCGATATGCCGCAGAAGTCGTGAAGAAGATGAACGATGCCTATGGGTTCCTAAATACAAACTGCGAGGTTGGCCTTGAGCGATGATGGGAGTTCAAAAGTTATCGATAGGTTCGCTGTGATTTTATCCAACTTGCTCTTTCCTCGGGATGGGATGGAGCCAAACAAGAGGCGGTGAAGCTTGTTACAGAGCAAGGACGAATGAAATTTACGAGAACCCTCTATAGGTAAGGAACACTCATAGCGTCTGAGGAATTCCACTATGTCTCCAGAGCCTTAGCCCAAGTTGACCCCGACCTCGCTAAGAGAACATTTGAAGAACATAAGCTATTTTATCACCCCATATGTCGGAAGATGGTTCAGAAGGATCTTGGCCTCGAGAGTGACAGTGAATGATCAAGCGTCAAGTCTATTGCTACGATTTTTCCTCGAGTCAATGTTTCACCCGGTGTAGCCTCCTCGATGGCTCTTGAGTTGATGGTAACCGCGAAACCTGTAAATGTAGACAGCGCACTTCGTATGATCG
>JAAPAO010000309.1:0-40807 GCA_013115145.1 Perkinsus chesapeaki | reverse complement strand
TTATTACAGACATTCTGGACTGGACTAGTAAGATAGATTATATACAGGGCTTATTACAGACATTCTGGACTGGACTAGTAAGATAGATTATATACAGGGCTTATTACAGACATTCTGGACTGGACTAGTAAGATAGATTATATACAGGGCTTATTACAGACATTCTGGACTGGACTAGTAAGATAGATTATATACAGGGTTTATTACAGAGAGTCTGCTACAAATAGTCTAGTCAGGGCCACTACAGTACGGTCCATCTTTATGATGATAAAGCATTCATTGCAAATTAGCAAACAAAAACTGTGATAGTATTTGTTTGAACTGTTCGTATACTTTGTTCGAATGTATGTGGCATGAGTGGTATTAGGCAGCACTATAGCCTATCCTGAGATTATAATCCATATATCTATTCAGTAACCTTGAGTAAGGTGATATAAACTTATAGTTTATATTATGGGATACTCGGAAACACTTGAGTCTTCACAATCACTAATACTATATACTGAACGGGCATTCCGGAAATTTGTATTCCTTGTCCGTCTTGGAAGTGCTAATTCTTGGGAAGGTCGGCAAGCGTTGGACTTGTTGCGGAAGATTCTTGGCAACATCCTGCTGCGTCGCACCAAAGCCGAGCGACATCAAGATGTCCAGCTACTTGACCTCGTCACCGAGACGCGTTTCATCCGCCTTGCGCCGGACGAGCGTGCGTTCTACGATGAGCTTTTCGAGGAGTATCAGGAAAAGGTGCAGCAACTTGCTGCTGAGGGGCAACTAGAGGCCAAGGTATCGGATATATTGGTACTGTTGCTGAGGCTTAGACAGGTAAGAGCGTTGGGGACTACTTTATGGACAGATGGTCTGCGATAGTTGGACGTATTGAATTCGGCAAACTATCCCAGAATGCGGCGCGTTCTCGATGTTGTCTCGTTTCTGAGAAAGGGTTACAAGAGGGCATTTAACAGTTATACAACGGCTAATTACGCAATCAGCGGGGCCCACTGTTATCGGGATTATTTGTTATTCCTTCAGGCGGCTAACCACCGGCACCTTATCACCTATAGTGAGTCTTTGGAGAAGAATGCAAATAGGCAATGTGTAAGTGTGGAGGTGGATATGTAATTTACGTCTTTGAAAGATATCCGAGTCGTTTGTGACTGGTGGGCGTATTTATATAGTCTATGCAGTAGCATTAGGGCTCTTGTAGCGTGCTGTTCTGCGCTGGCTACATACGGATCGCCGATGACTACATAGTACAGTAGATGATATCAACGCGCTTTACAATCTTTCTTTCTACAATGCTTTCTGTGTCTCTCCTGACTTACTTCCCATGCTCAGCTGATCTGCTATGATGAGATTCCTGTGAGACCGCCAGTGCAAGGAGAGGCCATGGCGAGGGGAACTTGTGGGGATGTGTTCCATAAGTAGGGTTTCGGGCAGGAGCATAGTGGTATGATTTTTAGTCAATGTATCCGCCAATATACGGGCGAAGAAGCATCAGGACTAATAGAATGCCCGTCATGTCTCAAACGGGTTGAGGTTCATTTTGGCACGGTGAGGAAAGTCTTTTGTTCCTGCTTATGATTAATACTACCTTCAGGTGACAATACCTCGGCAGTTAGCCGAGCCGCCGGTCGAGCCCGGTAGCAGCCTCGAGGCTTTCCTTGGATCTCCTAAGCTGGTTCGAAAGAACACGATCATCAGTAGGATACCGAGCGATAAGGTGGTATCCTCAAGTAAGGTGAACGAAGTGTTGGATGTGGTCCAGACTATGGTCAAGGTGGACCCGACCAATAAGTTGTAAGCATTCGGCAGCTCTTGATAGAACTCGCCCGACGGTGGTCTTTGCTTTTCAGTTTGATTTTCTCGCAGTTCACGTCACTGTTGGAAATAACTGAGCAGGAGATTCGGCGCAGAAATATGGGCCTATCAGGGGTAGGCAGAAACATGTGCTCACTTTCGATTATAGTTGTTGGTGTATAGACAATTCATGGAGGGTTGAATGTGGCGACACGTAACAGACTGGTTTATCATTTTAAATCCGTAAGGTGCCATCGCTCTGTTGCTTTCTTGTATTTTCCGCGTTCAGGACCCTAATTCCATTATACTACTGATATCCCTGCGTGCGGCAGGAGAGGGTATAAATCTGCAAGCTGCCAACAGAGCGTTTATAGTCGGTAAGTCGTTGTTTATCAGGCCAGGCCTTATATGGATAATTGAGGGCCATTTACGTTACTATACTAGTACGGAATCCCTGTGAGGGTCTATACTGATTATAGTACTACCTGTCGCACTACGTACCATCATGTGAGTAGTGTGGTGGTAGTAGCCTAATACGAGTAGCCATTGGTGTGGTGTACTTGGAGTAGATTATGTACGCTGTTAAATTATCTAACTGAACTGTTCTATTAATGCGGGTGTTTCAGTAACTCCGCCTTCGAACACATCCTCGTGTGTATGATCATCTTGTTGCCTGTCGCCTATGGGCTGGAAATTGCCGACAGGTCAATCTCGGATTTCACTTCGATTGTATGTGTGAAATATAGCTCATTCTACTTTGCGATTCTTTCACGACCTCCACGGCGCAGCGGTTCTGTTTGAGACGAAGTTTTGCAGTGTCCCATTGTATCTCGTCTGTGCTAGATCCGTGGTGGAATCCAGCAGCCGAGCTCCAAGCTATCCAAAGGGCCCATCGTCTGGGGCAGACTAGAGAGGTTAAAGCGATCAAGTTCATTGTCCAAGATACCATTGAAGAGCGAATACTTTTATTACAAGTGGGGCTTGAAGTGGCATCGTTAGGAAGGTCGCGTTCCGAGAAACGCGGCCCGTTGGACGCACTTTCCGAGACTTCCGTCTACTAGCGTGTGCCGTGATTGCGATTTCCTTGGTGTGCAGTAGAATAACTGGGGACTTTGGGGACTAGAACCCTTCTGTAGCTTGATCAACTGAGAAAGGCAAAGGGCGAACTTCTCCGTGCAAATTGTGTGGCTTTACTGCCTTTGGTATTTTTTACATTCAGGAGAAGAAGCAGCTCGTATCTGACACTACGATTGGGGGCGACGAGAGCGCCACCTATCGCTTGCAGCAGCTTAGTCTGCAGGACTTGAAGTTCCTATTTAAACTCTAAGCAAACATGTTACAGTTCATTCCGTTACATTAATAATAAATCATGCTCCGAGAGTTCGAGAGGACATGGGAGCCACCCATTCGCTCGGCGTTTCTGAATTTAGTAAGTCGAAGGTGCGTAGTGTTGCTTGTGCATGGCGCTGATTGTGCTTGTTAATGGTGTGCCGAGACGAACTTGTCGCCTCGTGTTCAGTTCGGGCTTGAGTGGGGGATGGTAAAGGTGAGCTGTGTAGTCCTCACTGGGTTTGGCAAACGAGAAGCTCATCCCGGCCCAGAGTAATGTCCCTCACTTTGTTTCTCCTCGTTTTCCCCTTTGATACCAACTTATAGTGTCACGACTGGGGAGTGTCTGTGATATTGCCATGAGTGTCACACTAGCGCCACTTACTCGACGATCAGGAAGGATAAAGCCCTACTTTCCTGGAACCGTTATTGTGATGAAGCCAGTGTGTATAAATGTCCCTTTGTTTACTAAGCATCTGCAGCATCTATGAGACGATGTGTGAGCATATAACAGTAGTTATTTGTATGCCCACATTGTAGTGAGAGCCTCAACGTTATAGCGTCCCATCCCTACAAACTTTGAAGAGCTCCATTTGCTCTCTGCTTGTAGGTCCTCCCTTCCTGCTAGATTGTTCTCTACCTAGTTTCTAAGTTGATTAATGTATTCAAGTCCATCTTCGCCAGGCACCGCTGCCCGAGAAAATGATGCTCTTCATGCCGGGGCTCTAAAAAGCGAAGTCGATATTGGATTCAGTTATGTACCCCCAGAGCTACTACACAGATTCCCCCCGCCTTCCGAGGTAAGATGGTATCACATTCTCAGCCTTACCTTGTTTGTTCAGTTACGTGTTGAACTACTCCCTTACCAGCGCGAAGGCCTAGCCTGGATGTGTAATCAAGAAACACTGCCGCAACGTCGCGGTGGCATCCTAGCCGACGAGATGGGGATGGGTAAGACCATCCAATTCCTCTCCATGCTCGCTGTGAGAAAGCCGGAGACGAAGGGGCCTACCTTGATCATAGCACCCCTTGCTACGCTCCATCAGTGGGTCTCTGAGGTACATAAGTACTTCGGCACGGAGTTTTTAAAAATCTATCTCTACCACGGGAATCATAAGATCACCGCACCGGAACTGATACAATACGACATTGTCCTCACAACACCCCAAACGTTGGAGTGCGAGTTCCGGGCGGAGGTGAACGAGTTGAAGGTCCGCTGCAAGTTCTGCGCACGTTGTTATCTGCCTGAGCTCCTCGAGGCGCACAAAAACGCCTGTGGGCACAATCGAGACGGGGACGCTCGGACAGGGAGGGGAGGAGATCCTAGGGATTATGATTTCAACGAAGCTGATGTGCTGGATGCCTTTTTCGGAGATGACGCCTCTACACCGCGGCCAAGCACACCGAGCTGCAGCAGGCCGAGCACGGATACAAGGTCACGTTTCGAGGATTTCATATTCGGTGGTGATTGGTATGGCACACCGAGCGACTATCCCAGTCATTCTCCAATACCAGAGCTTAAAAGGGGGGCGACCTTCATCAACTATTATGACCAATCGCCGAGGAGGTGCAGCAGCACGGGTAACGAGCAAGCACATTGGAACACAGCAGTGTCCACTGCTGCCGACGTAAAGAAGGATTCGTATGACGGTGTGAAAACGGGGGCAGAAGACAACCATCATTGTTGGCGCACGGGACATGTCAAAGAAGATAACGCATTTCTGAAGGAAGAAGCTTGCAGGGTAAAACCTGAAGCGAATTACGGAGGCGTCTCGTGGAGGAACCGTTTCGATCATCTCGGCAGTTCTCATGTGGCAACAAGCATGAAGCATGAGAAAACCGAGCCGTTTTGCAAAACCGAGAGTGATCGATGGGCCGCCGAGAGATCGTCGAGAGATCCTGAGGTGATCTCGATCTCGTCCGATGATAGCCGACCGTTGAAGGAAGAGGAGGATGAGGTCATCGACTTGGACGATGATGTCATGTCTCTGGCCGGATCCCTGAAGTCTGAAATGACAGTGATCGATGCTGAGCTTGTATCTGACGTTTCATCTCCGGTTGAGAAGGCCGAATTTAAGGAGGAGTGCAAGGTCGATGAGCCGGCAGCTCCAAAGTCTGAGAGCAGCAGTTCGGGTGTGAACCCTCCTACTCCGCAACATGGCGAGCCGACAACACCCGAAGTTAATCGTCGTGTGAAAATCATCGGCAGCAAGACGTCTGAGGGGACACCTGCACGCAAGCGAAGGGGCACTCCTGGGGGCAGCGCCAAGAAGCGTTGTCGGGACTCGACTACGACGCCTGGCGAACCATGGCGGCAACCACAGGACACGTATGATGCCGAGGATGATATCGGTGAGGACAGCCTACCCCAAATGGATCATCGTCGACCTATATTTAGGGTGCGAAAGGCCAGACCTGGATGCGCGTTTGAGAAACAACATGTTGTTACATAGCCTTGTATGGTCACGGGTATGTCTCGATGAAGCGCATCGCATCAGGAACAAAGGAAATAGCACTACTAAAGCCTGGTAAGGGGCTAGTCTGCACTTCCTTATGAACGACCTTGGCTCCCTTTAGTCTTGCCCTAAGATGCAGGTACCGGTGGTGTCTCACCGGTACTCCGATTCAAAACAAAATTGGTGACATCTATTCGTTGGCGAGGTAGGCGTCCCTGAAAAGCAGACGGGGGAGTAGGGTCGGATAGGTTCCTGCGAGTGAGACCTCTATCGACTATTTGCTGCGACACTCCTGATTGTCGCTGTAATGTGTTGGAGTACCCTTGGGAAGAAAGGTGCCATTCCTGTGACCATCCAAGAGCGTCCCATTGCTATTACTTCAACCGCTTCATTGCTAATCCTATCAGACGGTAAGCCCGTTTCCTCAGCATCTCCGGGTGAAGTTGCGAGCAGGTCCGGCTTGAATTCCCAGGAGGGTTCCGAGGGTTTGAGAATGCTGCGCTCGCAGCTTCTCCGTAAGTTCCTGTTGCGGCGGACAAAGTCACAGCGGGAGAGCGACGTGAAGCTGCCACCGATGGAAGAGCGGCCCACGGCCGCTGTGATGTCGGGCGAGGAGGCGGCATATTACCAGGCGAAGTATGAGCTCTATCGCAACCGCATCAGAAAGTATGCGAAGGACGGACAACTTGCCAACCGGATGGTCGAGGCCTTGAAGATGATCCTCCGGTTGAGGCAGGTGGGCATCTTCATACCCATTATGTCGTTTGCACCGTTGTGGCTGCTCAGGCAGCGAACCACCGATATTTGATCGAGTTCAGCCCCCAGAAGTCATTCTTCTGCGTACGGTCCCATCCTCATCAAGCGCTCCACAGTGTGTTGTTGCTCAGGGTATATGTCACGATGAAATTCCACAGAGGACGGCTTGCGCTGGCCAGGCCTTGGCAAGAGCGGTCTGTGATCACCTCTTTCATAAGTAGCATGAATCTTCATCGTTTCTGTTAGTCTGTTCCTATACTGCTCAGCTCCTGTGTTAAAAGCTGGCTCAGGAACGCTGACGCTCGATGCCCTTGTTGCCAGCAGGCGCTGGATGTCCGCTATGGCAATGTACGAAAATTAACTAGTTTCCAACTTCGTTTATAGTAAATGAGTTTTCGGGTAGGTTTTCTCGAGCCCTGATGATGCCGATGATGACGCGGAGGAGAACGTTGAATTCGAGTATCTTCGTAGACTCCAGGGAGATCCCCGACTGCCCCGGAAAACGAGCATATTGAAGAAGATTCCAATAACAGCATTCGAGAGCTCCTCCAAAGTTGAGGCTCTCGTAGCGGGGGTCCAAGATATGAGGAGTGCTGATGGGCAGGCGAAAGGGTGAGGATACACATCTCGTTGGAGTTCGCTTCGCCAAGCATCAACCTGTTAGAGTTAACCGACCTTACCGTCCTGTACTGCTCACTATATACTTTTACCTTTCCACTTCACCAAAGGTGGCTCATTTTAACGGTAGCTTCGCTCAGCGGAGGTTGTCGAGCATATGGATTGGCAGCAGTGAATGCTTTCCAATCAGGCTCGTATTTTCCTGTTTTGTGTCTCTATTGGAGATATGCCAGTATAGGCTGAAGCAGGCTGGCATCGACACGTTAGTAGGTTGATAGTGTCATCTACCATCGTGGATGTGTGTGCGTTCAGATTCTCCATGGTGAGCTTACATTGCCTCTCCGGTCGAAGGTTATGAAGACCTTTACTGAAGTACCTATAATTCCCACTGTGCTTCGCTTGTGTAATGTTTGTCAGTCTTCGGCGGACACCTGTCCATTACTGCTCATTTCGCTCATGTCTGGTGGTGAGGGCCTCAATCTTCAAGTTGCTAATTATATATATCTCCTAGGTAAAAGCACTGCTATTCTTGTAGGGCTGGCTTCCGGCTATGTAGATCTCGATATTGTCGTACTTTAGTTAGTTGGTGTTAGGGGAGACCTCCCTATATAGAGTCACTGAGCGACAGTCAGAGTTTGACGGTGTATCAGATCCATGGTGGAATCCAGCAGTCGAACAGCAGGCGACCCAAAGGGCTCACCGTCTCGGACAAACTAAACCCGTTGAGGTTATTAAAATGACAACTGGTGGCACTATAGAGGAGCGCATAGTGACGCTGCAGGTGAGCTGCAATCGGTGCTCCATAAGAATGCGGGGACTGAGACAGACCTCGTTTGATGTACTTTGGAGGCCCTTCTTGATTCCAAAGTTCACCTTTCCTCCAGGAGAGTCTCCCGGTCTTTTCCTCCGAAAGCTACGAGTTTCTTCGTTCCGTCACAGTGCTACTTATTCGCTGCGTTCAATGTTCTCCTTGGAAAGTGGAAATGACATATTGGCTTTCAGGAGAAAAAGCGTGCTATCTGCCGAGGTATCATAGACGGTGACGGCAGTCTCGAAGGGCTATCGTTGGAAGACATCAGGTTCCTCTTCCAGCTCTAGCCCCCCCCACTGTATCGTATAATAACTAGTACCCTAACTTTGATCTGCCATTCATGCCGGCATGGCTGCGACCGTCCCAGGCTCGGCCCTTTTTATATGCTATGCGTTCTTGTGTTGTTTATGTGAGATGGTCTCCTTAGGATTTATTAGTAAGTTAATTTTATCAGCTTATGTATCCAAAAGCCTTCTGGAAGCGTGAGTACGACGACTCCAACTCTGATGATTCCCTCTGCTCGTCCGGGGATGAGAAGGCCAGGGAGGAGAGGTCGCAGATCAAACGTGAGCTCGGGACCATGGTCCAAGAGATTCCCCATGAGCTGGTCCTGAGGTACCCTCCACCAACTCAGGTGAGACCCTTTCAATACGCGTGTATCGTTCAACCGTCTTTTTCAGTTGGTGATGCCTCTTCTGGAATACCAGAAGGAAGGGTTGGCTTGGATGTGCGCTCAAGAAGCGAAGGATGACTGTAAGGGGGGCATACTAGCCGATGAGATGGGTATGGGGAAGACTATTCAAACGGTATCATTGATCACTAAGAAGCTCCAACCTCATCACAATCCGACCTTGATCATCTGCACTACTACTGCCATGTTGCAGTGGGAGGCTGAGATCCAGAGATACCTCCAGCCGGATACCGTGAAAGTGCTTTCCTATCATGGGAAGTCCAAAGTGTCCGCCAAACAGTTGCGAAATTACGATATTATTCTGACCACATACAGGACCGTGGAGTATGAGTATAGGACACAGCTTAATAAGCTGAAGAAGAAGTGCTCCTACTGCGGCCGTAAGGTGCTCCCCGAGCTGCTGTCATCTCATAAAGATAAATGCCCGAAGAGGCCAAGAACATGGACGTTCGACGCCAGCGGTCGAGCGGTGCATACTGGCACCGCACCGTCCTGGAATGCCAAACCGGCTCAGCCTCCTGCGGCTAGCTATGCTGCCCAGCCTTCGTCATCTATGGGTAAAAGCCTCCAGAAAGACTTATTCGCTAACACCATAGGCCATTATAAAAGTCTCGCCGCGAACAAGGCCAAAACAGGTCCTCCGACCATCTACCATCACCTACCTCAGCAAGCCCCCACCAGGAGCATTCACGACTTCTTTACTGCTGGCGGACCCAATGGGGGCGACTTCCGGGCTAAAGTGGAGGGAACTCGGCAGTGCTCTGCATCCGCGGGAACGCTTGGTGGCAGTTTGGGACAACAGCAGCAACAGCAGCAGCAGCAAGAGCGCCACCTCGACTATGGTAACAGCTGTCAGCCTCGGCCCAGCGTGCGGAGCATGCCTTATGCTCGACCGACTTGCAGTAGTAGTGCAGGGCCATCTCATGTCGGGTTGCCAACCGGTGGGCAAGCGCGAGATCTACTCGCGTCACAGGCGCCATTTCGCGGCTCTTCAATAGCCAATCCGTCTCCTGTCTCTCATGGTGTAACGTCGTTGTCCTCGAGGGTTGGTGCCGTTAAGGAGGTCTCAAGTAGCGGCATAAATGGCTACTCCCATTTCTCTACCAACAGCGCAAGGACTCTGCTGGGAGCCGCTGGCTATCCAGACACAGTTAAGAAGGAGCAGCCTTCCCAGCCAGGGTCTCGAATAGCTGTCCAGGGCGTCTGGGTGAAAAGTGAACCGGGGGGATCCGTGCCGCGCTTGACGCCTGACAGGGACTTGAGGAGGTCCGGCGATGTGGGCTACATCAAGGTGGAGAGTGAAGAGCAACCAAGTTTGCAAATCGGCTCGCCACACTCCGCCTCGGGCTCGGCTGCGCAGAAAAATCTTCTTCTCGGCGGTCCCACTGGGACCACTGAGCCTTCGTGGCGGAGACCGAACGGCGGGGCCGTGAAGCGCATGATGTACAGTCCTCCGACCAAAAGAGGCGGGCTGCCAGATAGAGCGCATCATAGCTCTTTGCTGGGACTGACCAAACGCATCAAAGCTGAAGAGGATAAGGAAAATGTCGACAGCAATATCCGGGCCACATTCGCGCCGAGAGAGCCGATCCGTACCGAGGCGCAGAAGCCGTCACCGCAGTGTGGCACATTGCCTACACCACCTGTGCCGAACGCCACGGGCGGAGGGGCATCCAGCTGGAATGCAAGGCCAGAGACCGTCGAACACCCAGCCCGCGCAAATGAAGCGCAACGCAACTCTGGAGCGTCAAAGAGGCGAGTGAGGATAAAGAGAAGTGAGCCTTTGGAGGATAGCAGCGACGAAACGGGTAGGCCGACCAGTTCTTGACTGCCAGTGATTGACTCCTGCTTTCCAGGGACCGATAGATCTGATCTTGAGGATCGCCTTCGACATGCCGGACTGCTACACGGCCTCCGCTGGGAGAGGATAGTACTCGATGAGGCGCATAAAATAAAGGCAGCCAATTCTTCAACTGCTAAAGCAGCGTAAGTCTAACGTCATACGAGGCTTTACGCCAGGTCTTGTTTGACCAGGTGCGCCTTGAGGGCCAGGAGCAGGTGGTGCCTCTCGGGGACCCCACTGCAAAATAAAGTGGGGGATCTTTTCTCCCTTATACGGTTCGTGGCTGTTCATGCGCGTGTTCATGTTCGGATATTTCTCAGATTTCTGCGAGTGGTCCCCGAGGGGGCCCGAATGTGTGACTGGGAAGGCTGCGATTGCGTGATCCTAGACCATCCCATTGGCAACTGCAAAGCCTGCGGACATCCTAAAATTAGCCATTATATCTATTTCACTAGGCAGATTGCAAACCCCATAAAAAAGTAGCGACCATGCTACTGACGCGTCTGGAAGCTTGGTGGTATTCAGTCACGGACTCGACGCGCTCGAGGGAGCAGAAGGCCTTCAGCGCTTGAGATCCCAAGTCCTGAAGCGTCTGATGCTCAGACGTACTAAGGCCGAAAAGCAGGTCGAAGTCCGTCTACCTGAATTAAGCAGTGCAACTCATAACCTACCGATGAAGCCGAAGGATAGGGAGCTCTATGATGATCTCTTCGATCTCTATCAAGCGAGGATACGAGGGTATCTGAAAAGAAATGAAGTCGGTGATCACATGGTGGAGGTCTTGTCTCTGATTATGAAGCTAAGATTGGTATGGAGGAGATATTCCCGGTGGAGTGGAGTGCTTCGTGTTAGGCTGCGAATCATAAGTATCTTGTCAACACGGAAGACATTGGTGACTTGAGGCTTTGCGTAGGGCAAAAGGACTAGCCTTTCTTGGCGGATTGGTACCCTTTCAGGACAGCTGTGAGGATGAAATCATCGCAGGCCCGGGCAAGGAGGCGGATTTAGTGTGGTTGGATTGTGGCCATGAGTTTCACAGGTAGGGCCTGGTATAACTCTCGACGCTACCCTCCTCATTTAGGGACTGCCTTGGCAATGATGATCCGGAAGGCTGCGGTGCGGCGTCTCCTAGCACGTACTTGCAGTGCCCTGTCTGTGTCGGTTGGTCCACCGTGCATGCTTCATGGGTAGAATGCCGACTTAATACAGAACTCTATTCTTCCCGTACGCAGGCGCATGTGAGTGTTAGTCCTGAAGCGGCAACAACACCGTCATCCGAGGAAATAAGGGCTTTATTAGCAATGACAAGCCTCACTAGAAAGCATAGTGTTATACACCAGCTGCAAGAGATGCATGGACCGGGTATACCGTCCTCGTCCAAGATAGACGCACTGATCACGAAGGTGTTGGAGATGAGACGGGAGGACCATACTGCTAAGGGGTAGGGAGTAGAGCTCCGTCCCCACTGAGCCTCATGCCGCTCTCTTCAGACTGGTGTTCTCTTGCTTCGTTAAGTTACTAGAGCTTTGCCAGCACCACCTCAAAGCGCGAGGCATTACTACCTTTGTAAGGAGGAGCCCTTCTTTATATCTTCTTTCTTCACTTTATTCAGATCATCCACGGCGGTCTTCCTTTGGCCGTCCGCACCAGAATTATACGTGCCTTCGTGGAGGTCAGGCATGTCGCGGCCCGTCCCACTGTATGTGTTGGCCTCCTTAGTCCTCAGCATCGGATTGCAGCCTTCTCCTCGTCTCCATATCAGCTGGCGGAGAGGGCCTTAACCTACAGAGGGCAAGTCATGTCTTTATTCTTGGTGAGTCATCAAGCTCCTCTGCACAAGCCCGACGACTCGGCTGCTGCTCAGATCCTTGGTGGAACCCGGCGCTGGAGAAACAGGCTATTCAGCGCTGCCACCGTCTTGGACAAGAAAAGGAAGTTAAGAGTCATCATCTCATCTCTGAGAACACCATAGAGGAACAGATCAAGTCCCTCCAGGTGAGTTGCTTCGGCTGAAGGCCTCATGCCTTGTGTCCATTACCCGACGTCTGTTACGCCAGTACAGACGTATGAGACGGAATGTGCATAGAATGTATAACTTACCATCCACCATATGCGCGCCGCGCGCGCCTGCGGTATACCCCCTCTGTGTTCCAGCTTCTTAAGATTTTGAAGGGAGCTTTGCTGCTGAGAGTGTCGGAGCTTGTCGGACTTCTTGGATGTGCGTTTATCATTCAGGAGAAGAAGCAGTTGATATTCGACGGAACTATCGGCGGCAATTTTAACGGAGCCCTCGAGAAGTTGACGATCGCTGATCTGAAGTTCCTCTTCCAACTATGAATTCATATATCTCCTTCATTATTAATGACTAGATGCAGCAGCAGCCCTTTCTATTATGTCTGGTATTGCAGACGGTAAAGTATCATGTCGGTCTCATGCCAGTTTATCATCAAACGATATGGTCATCTTGAGTTCTTCTGGTGGCTCCTCATCACTCCATTGCCTCCTTCCCTCGTATCATAGCGATTCACATTACTCTTTTATTTATACCAAGTCATAACACACCTTAAGTTACTTTTACTGTCATAGAGCTTGCCATGTGTTTTTATTGCGATGCATATCACCAGTCTCCTATCTTCCTTCCTGTCATAGAGAGATATACTTTCCTTCCTTGTTTCCTGTATATATCCTATACAGTAGAGTATTTCTCTCAAGGCTCAATTCTCGTCCCCTTTTTGTGACGTTTCCTTCTTCGGTCGTCTTCCCCTCAACAGGCCTTCACTTCAGTCATTTTTTGATGTCAATGGGCCCCCAGAGGCCACCATACAGGCCACAGCTGCCGGCGTTCCAGGCTCAGTGGGATGACCAGCGTATGTGCTGGAGCCTTTTCGAGTCGCCGTCAAGCGGCAATGGACGTCGGGACAAATGGATTTTTAGTGTCGATGAGCCGCAGCACAGCGAGACGCACTGTTCCGGATGCGAGCGGAAGATCTTAGAGCATGATTTAAGGCTGGGTTACCCGGTGGCCGACAAATTCAGTTCGGGCGGTGTTAGGACCGTTTACGTCCATGCGCACTGCTTGCCAGAGGATGTCTTCGAGGGGTGCCCGGCAGTGAGCGAGCTTTGCGGACAGAAGAGGTGGGTCTGTGATGATGCAGCGTTCGTTCTCTCCACTCCCCTGTTCAGTACTCGCCATCTGGTCGTATGGCTCGGGAAGCATGTTCATGGCTTCAACTCTCTCAAGGATGAGAGACAAATCAATTTGGCGGTGGGCTTCCGAGAGAGTCTGGTGGGATCTGTTTATTCTTGCCAATGAGTGTCACCGTCCCCTTTAGAGCTGCAACGCTGAGTTGATTCCTGCACCCCAAGAACCTCCTCTGGTCATCGCGGCCACCGTTCAACAGCCGGCATCAACTCCGCAAGCACCAGCTGAAAAGACACCGGCTCCGAAAACATCGGTTAAGAAGGCACCCGCTCAGAAAGCGGTTGCTCGCCAGCCTTCGCCGGCGCCGGTTTCACCGGCCAGTCCGGATACTCCTGTCGAGGCACCTGTGCTGATCGGGAAGGTGACGAAACAGCAGCTGGATGGACTGGGTATAAGCGCGCTGAGGAAGTACTGTAGACAGCTCGGCCTCGTGGGCACTGGTCGGAGGTATCTACTTGTCCGAAGAGTGCTGGATAAGCAACAAGGGGAGGAAGATCAGACAACGTCGAGCAGTGATGGGGAGGATGAGGAAGCCGATGAAAGGAGAACGGCGCCGATAGCGGTACCGAAGGCTGGGAAATGTAGACCGTCAAAGAGAGCTCGACCAGCTGAGCAGAGCCCGAAGGCTGGGGGTAGGAAGCAAAAGAAAATAAACGAGCCTAGAAAGGGTAGCGCAAGCACGACAGCAAGCACTGCTTCGACTGGTCAAGGCGAACAGAATCGTGATGGCGGTGATGACCTAAGTCTGCCCACCTCGCCTAGGGCAATAAGACGCAGTAAGTCCCATAGGCAGACAAACAGCAGCAGCAGCAACTGCAGCAGACGGCTACGGAAATGGTCGGAGAAAACGCATTCTAAAGCCCGCCCTTCTGGAGCCAAATCGAATGGAGGTGTAGGCAGAGGACAGACTGGAAGAAGGCCAACGAGGCCAAGAGAGCCTCAGGTGGCAACTAGGAAGCATCAGGCGCCACGGAGGTATGTGAGTCCGATACCCGAGTCCGATGAGTCCGAGGAGGAGGAAGACAGGCTTAGGACATCATCGTCGAGCGGGCCATCATGCAGCTCTCCGGTGTCTATTCTACCGGAGGGACTGGATCGAACATCGAGAGGGGATACTGTGAGGCGGAGCGGTGAAGTGGAAGTGAGTAATTCCCATACAGTTGGAAAGCCAGTGGTGGTTGCGACTCCTCCTGCGGGCATTGTGAAAACAGAAGAAGTGGTGAAACGGGAGTGGCCGGGCCGGAGGAGGAGCCCGCTGCATATCGCCATCAAGCGTGAAGAGGCGTCTCCTACACTCAAGGCGGAGGAGCAGCCCTCTACAGTGCCGCCTGGGGTAGTATTAAGTCCAAGTCCAACACTGGAGCAGGAAGGGGAGAATCGAACACTGGGTAGCCCTACTGAGGCAGGTGACACGCAGCAGTCTGAATTCGCTGGGACGGATCGTGCCACGGAGGGTGCCTCTACAGTGACTGCTGAAATGGTCCGAAGTCCGAGCCCAGAGTTGGGAGACGAGGAACTGCAGGATGGCGGCTTGGCTATGAATAGCTATAGCGATGGTTCACCGCTGGCTTCAGCGGTCGGAGCTCATCACGTTGGTGAGGAGGGCTTCGCCCGCACTGCGGAGAAGAAATGGCAAGGTCCACCGAGGGAGGACTGTGATGATGAGGAGGAGTTCCAAGTATGGGGAGATGGACATGCTGAGGAGGAGGATACTAATGAGGTGACTGTGCCAGAGAGGGAAGCAGCTAATGCAGATGAGCAACCGACGGGGGTTTTACCATTGGGGGCCGAGGAGAATTGGAGGCTGGAAGGCAGTGATTCTATGGAGCTGCTAGAGTGGGGCTCGGACTCCATTCTGAATAATAAGGATGCAGGCGGACATGAAGCTAATGAGGATACTAGTGGACCTGTGGCGAGTACGGCGGAGGCTCTGGATGGGGAGGGAGCCCAAGAGGAGGCTGTGCGTGGAGGCACCGATCATCCAGCTGCCGAGTGGCCTGAACATGGTGATCTGAGAACTGGAGGAAAATTCGATACAGGCTTGCCAGATGATGGCCCTCGACGGCAGTCTGAAGCCCCTTCCTCGCGGCATCGTAGCCACTCTCGGAGAGCATCGTCTCGGCATGGATCCCAGCACCGCAGAGGAAGAAGTTCTAGTGCTCGTAGGCACTCAACATCTTCAACAGGCCGACGGAGCAGTCACTGTTCTTCATCTCATCGGCATAGTAGCAGCCATTGCTCATATAGTGCCGGGGACTCTCCGAACCGGCACTCGAGGCGTCATAAGAAGCGGAGACGTAAAGAGCACCGGACGGTATTGCTCAGCCGTGACCAAGTGTCAGCGAAACCACAGCTGTCTGTATCTCCGAAAGCTGCCGAACGTCAGGCGGCGTCCGGTGTCGGGGGCGAAACCAAGGATGTGGCAGAGAAGCCCTCGGGGGTGGTTCTGAACCCTAGGGAGGCATCGGCCGGCGAGCCTGCCACTCCGAAAGGGGAATGCACCTTGCGGCCAGCCGAGTCTCCTGCGGCCGTGGTCACGGAAGTGACGACTCGCTCCACGGGCTGCTTGCAATCGAGGGTGAGTGAGCAGAATGCCTCCAATGTCACTACTAGGGCAGTGGGCTGGGATCAGACAAGGAACAACGAGCCTACTTGGAGCTTAACAAGAGGCAGCTACTCAGCAGCTGGCCGCTCCTACCGTGCAACCTTCGCGGGGCAGAATACTTCTGGTGGGGAATGGAGTGGTGGATACTCTTCCTCTGGAGGATACTATCCGTATGGTTATAACGGACCACCTTCATACACTTCACCGCCGCCAACGACAATACGCAACTTCGAGGCGTATGCGAGCACTTATCCGACAACGCCTGGAAGCCACTGGTCGCGACAGCCATCACCACCCCCGCCGCTACCCGCGGACCAAGAAGGTGAGACATCCGGGCGGGTTTAACCGAGAGAAGGAGTGGTGAATTTAAAGCTAACTACTCGTTGCTTGCACTTGTTACCTTGTCCGTTGTTGTTTCACAATCCATCTCAGGTATCCCTTCCTCTCCTTCTTCTACTCCTGCTAGAGATGCGATACCGATACACCACTATTACGGCCCGGGAAGGGTATACCAGTATAGAGGTTAATGCTGCTGCCAATGATAGTATTACTAATGGAGCTAAAGTCTTAAGTTAACGAATGAGATCTGGAATAATCGTTTCTTTATTGCCACCGCCTGCTGTGTTTCGGCTTTCAATAGGAATTCATCCCAGGGGGTGTTGTAATTCAGTGTATGTCCACGGGGGCGGTGAGTACTTCGATAACTCCACGCTCCGCCACAGTGGTGGCTGGGGCTATATGGGACCGGCAAAGAGAATGCTGGACATTGCCTGATGCAGCAACGGTAGCAGCAGCAGTAGCCGATAACTGGAGGTTCAGCATTGATTCTCCACGCCACAGTAGAACGCATTGTATCGAGTGCGAGAGGAAGATTCTTGAAAGCGATTTGAGAATAGGATATCCAGCGGAAGACAAATTCAGCTCCGATGGTGTCCGGTCGTTCTTCCTCCATATACATTGCCTTCCGGAGGAGTTGGTGTCCAGCGATCGGGGTCTTGCTCGATTGTGTCGAGAAAGAAAGTAAGAGAAAAGTTATCAGCTCCTTTCAGCCGGCATTGCTTCTCTGCAGCGTCTCTGGTGTACAGTCTTGGCTAGCTGGGCACGTAGTGGGCTTCTGGAGTCTGACCCAGAAAAAGAAAGCCGTATTAGCGCAAGGCTTCTGTGAGACGCAGGTAGGAGGGCCCCAGCCACCTGGGGCACTGAGTCGTCCTCTCGTAGCCGGCTGCTGTGTCCATGTCTCCCAAGAGGACTCCGGTCGAAGCGGAAGGGGAGAAGCATGGAGCTCTGAGCCATGCTGACATAATTGACAGCCAGGAGAGCCTGCATATGGGAATTGATCCACTTTGTGTTGACGGCTATGTGTCGCCGTCCGCCCTTATACCATTGGATGCAATCGACAAAGACGAGATGAGAGAGGCATCTCTTGGCATGCCTGATGTGATGAACTGCGATACTACTGACACGCCTGTGAAGGATAAGGGTTCGAAGTATCTGGGAGCGTGGAGGCTAAGCTCCGAAGGAACGTCCTCCAATAGCGCTCCAACCGCCGATAGTGAAGAGCTTCATACGATAACTCCAAACGAGAGTCGGGGGAGTGGGTACCTCGACTCGTGGAGGAATGGAGCAGCGACCTCGCCAAGGAACAGCCGGCACTCACCCGGTGTACCGGTGCGTCTTGTGCCTAGTCATCGGCTCAAAGGGAAGGGTTCGGGGAGCAGACCTTACTGGAGTAAAGGAAAAGGAAATAGTGGTGGTGAGGTTTATCGCAACATATCTCCAGATGCCGTAAACTTGTCAGGTAAAGGCAACTGTAGATTTAATAGGAGTACCTCGTGGTATTAGTGACGTGACAGTTTAATTCTTTTCTTGCCCCCTTTTCTTGCGTTCAAGTCTTGCCTGGCTACTGCCGTATGCTTGGGAGGGAAGGAGTATATGGGCGTTAGGACATTCTGAGAGTCGGCCAGTATAATAAAATTAGGTTGGTCTGTTAGGGAGTGAACTGAGGGAGCTACGGGCGAGATGTCACTAAATCGCCAAAGCTCAACCTGAGCTGCTCAGAAAACGCTTTTTCCAGGGATAAGAGGGATTTGTGGCGCGTAGTGCCGTTCAGCAGGTTGTAATCACCCCTTCGTTTACCCTTGTGGCCTTGGGGGTAGAGTTATACATTACCGACAGTTTGGCCGAGTGGTCTAAGGCGCTGGCTTAAGGCGCCAGTCCGAAAGGGCGTGGGTTCGAACCCCACAGCTGTCATATACGCTATGGGCTGTATTTCGCGGAGGTCGGAATGGCGTGACTTCTAGCTTCATCCAGTTGGCACTCTGTATGTGGCTCTGTCCTGTTCCTCGCAATCGATGTGGACAACAGAAAAATCCGCAAATCTTCAAATCCTTTCCTTATCAATCCTCCTTCTCCGTAACATGTCATGCCCAAGGAATTTTTCTGGCGAGAGAAATCGAGCGTGCTACGACGATGGGACTGGGACAGGGATGCCTCGGAGGTGCGAGCAAGAAGACGAATAGTCAATTAGCCGAGTTGAGTAGATGTTCAATCTGGGATGGGACAATCGCAGACTCGCTTTCCGAGGCCTGTGTTCAAGGTTGGCTTGTAGTATTTGCGCAGTTCTGTTGTGACTATTCGCGGCGGCGCCTCGCCCCATTCTCCTTCCACATGGACGTCGTTCCTGTGTCGTTCGATCTCGAGAACTTTTTGTCCGCGGAACACTCTCAGCTGAAGAAGCCTGCTCCGGGCGTCATGTGGGATCCCACCACCAAAAATTGGATCGCCGAGGACATGCAGGGCAAGCTGAAGAAGAAGCAAGCTGCTTCACTGCAGAGTTGGAAATTCGAAACCGATCTGGCTAAATCTGGCTTGAGTACCTGCCGCCGATGTGGGCACAAGATCCCGAAGTCCTCGCTGCGGATGGGATACCCAGTAGAGGATCCACGGGGCAATCTCGGCGCGATTACCATATGGTTTCATGCTGAGTGTGCGCCGTTTAAATTCTTGGAGATAAACGGAACGCTGGAGGGACTTGTGGGCGGGTGAGTTCTCTCCTGCTGCGAGTCTTGGTATGACTCAGTTCTCTTAGGGAAGGGAATGAAGAGTCTGCTGAGAATCTCTGTTGTGATCCAGCCGAGTGGTTTAAGAGCAATATCATGGGGTTTGAAGAGCTGGCTGATGATAACAAAGAGTGCCTTATCGAAGTCTTCCAGAAGCGGAATGAAAAGAAACCCGTTGAAGAGCTGGACATCGGTGGAATGAAACACATGGTGTCAAAGCTTCTCGTCGACAAATTCCCGCCTCCTGATGAGGTGAGTCGGATTGCTCTCTGCATGCGCAAATTAGTTCTCCGTATCAGTTGGTTATTCCTCTTCTTCCCTTCCAAAGAGAAGGTCTAGCCTGGATGTGTAACCAGGAGCTCACACAAGAGTGCAGAGGTGGCATCCTGGCTGATGAGATGGGGATGGGTAAAACCATCCAAGCTGTGGCTCTCGTTATGAAGCGGTTGCCTGAGACAAAAGGCCCCACTCTGGTGGTGTGTCCGGTGGCCGCTGTTATGCAGTGGTATAGCGAGATCCATCGCTACCTTAGACCGGAATCGCTAAAGGTTCACGTATATCACGGCAGCAACCGTTTAAAAGGAGAAGATCTTCTTAAGTTCGACGTCGTGCTGACCACTTATCAGACGATGGAGTATGAATATAGAAAGCAGTTGAATAAGCTGAAGGCCATATGTCAGTATTGCCATCGAGCCTTCTTGCCTGATAAGCTACTTTGGCACCAAAAGTACATGTGCGGACCGGATGCAGAGAAAACCGCGAAGCAGAGCAAGACCCACCGTAAATTCAGGGAAGCCGCGGAAGCTGCCAAAAAGACGCTGGGCATTCCAACAGCCAGCGCCGCTCCGCCTGACAGTCCAGAGGCATCGAACTCTCGTGGCAAGAAAAGGAAAGCTGAAAGCGATTACAAGCCTCCTACGATGGGCAATGTACTTCGAGAAGTGATGGCGAAGGCTGGTATGGAGAATGCAGAGAAGGCGAGTATATGGAAGGTTAAGGAATATTACTGGGCAAAGCAGAGGGCCAAACACGAAGAAATTAAACAGCATGAGGATCTGGATGAGAGCAGCATCAGACGGATGACGATGAGGCAGCTTAAAGAGGTTATTATGGACAGGTGAGACGATGGTAGACGATGACCTGTAAGGATCATACCAGATCAGATATCCTGGAATGGAGATACCGAATCATATGCGTCGAGCGGAGCTAGTCTCACTTATACTGGAAATGCAGGACGATGAAAGCAAACCTTCCAGCGACCAAGTGGATGACGAAGGTGCTGGTGAGCAGAAGCCTGAGCGTCTTTCGGCCACGGATATCGGCAAGCTCAAAGTGGCAGAGTTGCGATCCAAGTGCAGGGAGCTGGGCCTCGATAGCTCCGGTCTGAAGGCTGATCTTGTGGCTCGTGTGCGAATGGCAGTCGATAACGAACGAATCGCCAGAATGAGGAAGACCGCTAAGGCGGCTCCCGGCAAAGAAAGCGCAGCAGACTCTACTGAACAGAAGACCACAAAGGGAGCAAAGACTAAGGACTACTCTAACGATACGGCGGAGGCTGAAATGAAAGCCGAGCCATCAACCTCATCCCGCCGTCGGGCACCCTCGCGGCGATGCAAGGTGGCGAAAGCGAGCCCAGCGAGCGCTGCGAGCGCTGCGAGTACTGCCGCTCCTCAGTCAAGTGAAGGCAGACGGTCCTCTCCTATAATGCTAGGCAGCAGTAGCCCTGATACATCTGATCTCCTCAATGAAGCAAAGACAACACTTTCCGTCTCGGACTCTTCTTCTTCTTCTTCGGAGTCGAGCTCCGAGTCGGATGCGCCCCCTCCCCCCAGTAAAAAGCGGAAGATGGCTGCTCAGAAAAGACGTGCCGCTGCTGTGGCCAGACTACGACAGACTGCTAAGCCCCAGGCTGGCAGGGGACCAGTCGCTAAGTCAAAGGCTAACGATGATGACGAAGACTATGAGCTCAGCGAAGATGATGGCAGCGCTGATAGTGATGACAGTTCATCTGAATACAGCCAGTCCAGTTACAGTGACCTCGAGGTGGTGACCAGCAAGAAAACTGGGAGGCAAGCCAAGGACAAGACCGCTACCAGGGCTGGGAGGATTACACGCGCTGCAGCTAGGAGAGAGGAGGAGAATGCAGTTGAGGGGGAGGACACCTCAGGTTTGTCTTTACCGCAAAGTCTGCCCGCTGATCGCAACCCGATCAGATTGCGAACGAAGCGATCTGGATCTGTCCAAGTCTGCGTTGCACAGTGTTCGGTGGGGGAGAGTTATCCTAGACGAGGCTCATCGCATCAAAGGCAGAACCACAACAACTGCCTTGGGAGCGTAATGGGCTGACGTAGTGATTCTTCATGGCTATAGCTTCTTACAGATACGCCCTGAGAGCCGAGTACAGGTGGGGGCTGAGCGGAACCCCGCTCCAAAACAGAGTCGGCGAGCTCTACTCCTTGATACGGTATTCGAGTCACATGATAGATTTTAGCAACTATGGCTTGTTAAGGTTCTTGAAGAACGACCCCTATGCATTCTATTTCTGCAAGTCGAAGGACTGTAACTGTAAATCGATGGCTTACCGTTTCGAAGATAACCGCTATTGCAAACGCTGTGGGCATACGAAGATGCAACACTACTCTTATTTCAATCAGACTATAAGCAAACCAATTCTTAAGTAAGTTTGATGGGGGTACTCAGAATTTAGATTGGGTTGAGAGAAGAGCGGTATGAAACTGACTCCCCTGCACTTCCGGAAGCTTTAGCAAGCCTATATCTGGTCAGGCACGGTTTTGCTGGTGTTGGAAAGGACGCATTGAAGGAGCTTCGAACACAAGTCTTAGACCGCCTTCTATTACGTCGAACAAAAGAGGAGAGAGCAGCGGATCTGCACCTGCCACCGATGACAGTTAGCATTCGGAAAACCAAGCTAACGGCCAGTGAGAAAGATTTCTATGAGAGCCTGGCAATGCAGAGTCAACTGAGATTTAATGTGTACGCTGATGAAGGCACTGTTCTTAATAACTATGCCCATATCTTCGATCTCCTGACAAGACTGCGGCAGGTAGGCTTGTCAGCGTAGCGCCGCCATGTGTGATATGTTCCATCAGGCCGTCGATCACCCTTATTTGATCGTCCACGGTATGGACTGTGGATCGATACCAGCTAAGAGCGCCGCCGGTCAGGACAGGGCCGATATCTGCGTACGTCACCATTCCGGAGTGGCCAATCCAGGAGCTATTCTTGCAGGTCCTCTGTCAAGATGATATTCCGGCTCGGACCAGCAACGAAGATGAGGCTCAAGCTCGGGCCACCTGCGGTCATAGTTTCCACAAGTAAGATAAATTCTCCTTACAAGGCATTCTCACTTACTCCATTTTAGTGAATGTGTGCGAGACTTCCTCCGTGAGGCACCTCAACTGCCATTGAATGGAGGCATTGGATGCCCGGCTTGCTTCGCTCCTATCACTGTTACCTTTGGACAGGTAGGGGCAGCACCGTCTTCATTGAATTAAGTTCTAACTCTCAGGCCGTCGATGATGATGAGGAGAGCCGGCAAGGGTCATCACCTCCGCCAGATGTGGTTAAGGAATCCCCGACGATTGGCGGATCATCCAAGAGAAGCATTCTGAATCGCATCAAAGCTGATGAGTTTGAATCCTCTGCCAAGATAGATGCACTGCTGGACGAGGTTCGCAAGATGAAGGAGCAGGACCCTACTGCCAAGGGGTGAGGCGCTTGCAAACTCCTGCACTGCTGCTGATAAGATATTCCCCTCAGGCTGGTCTTCTCGCAGTTCAGTCGCATGCTGGAGCTCGTCAACTTTAAACTGCGCAGAGAAGGAATATCCTGTCTGGTATGGCCAGTAGCTCCCTTGTAAATAGGAGCGCACCTTTGCAGGTTCTCCATGGCGGCATACCTATGACACAACGCTCTAACATACTTCTCTCGTTCCGGCAGGTAATTTTCAGGTATCCTCTCACCGGAGGACCGTCGTCTGTGTGTGGTATTAGGATCCCGAGTTCACCCTACTTTTAATATCCTTAAAGGCGGGTGGAGAAGGTTTGAACCTACAGGCGGCGAGCAGCGTCTTCTTGCTAGGTGAGCAGATATATGCATTATATACCCATCCTCTACGGTAGCACCGTGTTTCACGCGCATGTGAAACTCTTGCATTGTTTTTATGCGTCCTTCATTCGTGAAACACGTCCAGCTTCTCATGGCCGAGTGTTCACAGCTTGCAACCTTCTTAGCTTTGAAACGGATCATCGCATTAGTGTAAAATATCAAGGCTACGCTCGTTAGTGCTTCCTGGCCCGTACGTTCAAGAAGATGCTCAGATCCCTGGTGGAATCCCGCCTATGAACAGCAGGCGATTCAGCGGGCCCATCGACTTGGGCAGACAAAGCCTGTGAATGCAGTGAGGTTCATTACTCAGGACACGGTGGAGGAGAGGATACTTGCCTTACAGGTAGCTACCCTCAGTCTTCCACGTCAACGCTCAATGGTTCAGGAGAAGAAACAGTTGGTGTTCGACGGCACGGTCGGTGGCAATGAGCAAGGCGCCCTTCAAAAGTTAGCAGTCGAAGACCTCCGATTCCTTTTCCAGCAGTAGCCCTTCCGGTCTTGCTTTACTCTGGTCATCTGTACTTGACTTTGTAGCTGTTATGTCATTCGTCGTACACTACCAGAGGAACTAAATGCACGTTAGTTGATACTCGGAATTGATTTCACCTTGGTGGGCATTCAGAGTTTGTCAATTGGAAGTTCGTAAATTTCTTCAGAGATCTTTTGATCCACCCCATCAGGCGTTATGTTACATGGAAATGTAACCACGATACCGTATGATTGTCATCCAGTACAACTAGCAGCTTTATCCTCCGACGGCAAGTACTTGGCCACGGCCACAAAGACGGGTGAGGGAAACCGTCCATGTTATCTTTGATAGAACCCTTCAGGCCTCTCTGGCTCGCGGGTAGTTGTTCGCAGTTTGCCGCGGTATGGGGCTGATAGTCGTGTCATTGCTACTATACCCATAGCCTTTGTATCTAGCAGTAGCTCTAGCTTATCTGTGCTCTCCTGGTCACCGGACTCGATGCTCCTTATGGCAGCGCATAATGAATCTGGTGTTATAACAATTATGTCGCCAATCGATCAACCTGACTGGCGGTGCTTGATTGAACAGGGCTGCACAGGTCTAGCGGCTGCTCTGTGGTCGCCGGACAGTCGGTGAGGTCTTTCTCTCATTGACAGCTTCTATGATATATTTTTGATAGACACATCCTCGCAATTGGCAGCCATTCTCTGGGACTTGATATCTGGAGCCTTACTAGTGGGTTAAGCATTCAACGAATCGATTACACAAAATCGCCAATACCAACTCGAAATGGTACCACGGTCGAACTGGCGCTTCCTTATCATCATTGGTTTAGGGAGCTCAGCGAGCATCTCAACAGTTGCCTTCAGCGAGTCAGGCCATTATCTAGCAGCTCTGCGCAGACGAGTGAGACTTGTCCACAAGGCTAACTTTCGGTCATTGCAGCTCCTGTGTAGGAGTGCAAGGATTTCTTATCGATACATGAGGTTCAAGATAGGTCATTTAAACAAGTGAGTCTTCGACAAGTCGAGTATATCCCTTAGTAGTGTACAATAGGTTATTTCCTTCAACTTGCCAACAATAGATGCCCAAGGCGTCGCATGGCCTTTCGTGAAAGACTCGCACGTCATCGTCTGGGACATTCCATCGGCTCGCGCGCCGAGTAGCGGCGGATTGCTGAATGTCTATTCGATAGCAGGGGAACCCTTTAAAGTATTAAAAGCTCCGGTGAACGAGCCAGAAGCACCAGCTATGTTTGGGTTGGCCACCGTAAAAGTTGAACGTGAAAAGAGCCTCCTGATCGCTGGTACGGTCAATGGGGATATATGTATCTGGAATACAGGTGGGCTTCGGAAGGAGAGTCTCCTGGTATCGCAGATAGCGATGCTCGATCAGTTGAAAAATTCAGAGGGATGGATGGACGCCTTTTTAGATACTTGGTCATTGATCGGATCCTGCAGGAGAGAGGAGTCAATGCAAGTCCTCAAGGAGGCTGGGGGCTATACAGTCTATCAGCTGAATGAAAGGACTAAGGGAGGCTCCAAATGTAAGGGAGTGATTCTTTGTATGTGCTATCACCACAGATAGGCGTTACTCGCTTGTAAGCATCGTAATGTAGCATTTCAGATAAGCCCGTCGACAGCATATCGACGAAGATCGCAATGGTGAGTTTCTGGAGCATAAAGTTGGAGTCAGTGCGATCTTAGGGCTCACCGAGTGGCGTGTGTGGAATAAGGAAAGTTGCAGTGAGCCCTTCAGGCAGCTATCTGGCGATTCAAAATGGTGAGAGAGATCGCGAATGTCGCAGCCCGCTGACAGAACTTCTTCTTCAGAAGGAGGGGGCATGGTTTACATATGGCGCTGCTGCCAACAGCTCAAGCTGGACGCGGTCCTGCTCCATCAATGCAGCGTCGACGATTTTACATGGAAACCTGCTCTAAATGGCGACGATACCCTCATAGGTAACGGTGTATTGCTCTTTGCGACATGTGGTTGGACGACCTATTACATAATTCACGTGTTTAGTCTGCTTGGGAGGTCAGCTGATATACGATTGGACGACATCCCAGCAAGCATGTTGCGGTGCGGAAAGCTCAAGCCTCAAGCTTCCTGCCGATTTCTCTGCATCGGAAATATGTTGGCACGCTCCGGCTCATCAGCTTTTGGTCAGAGACGGCAAACGGGGTAGAGTCCTGCTGATAATGCAAGAAGATAAAAGCCGGCTTCATGGTGGCTGAACGATAACATTATCAAATTTTCATGTTTTTCTTGGACAAGCTGAGGGTAGCGTTGTCGACCAGTTCTTCATAAACCTCCTTCGTTACCGAATACCAAGCGAAAGCGCGGTAGAGGACATAAAGAGAGACCATACGCACCTAAGTTCACCAAATAATAAGTGTAAATAAAAAAGAGAGATCAAAGCTCAGCAAGGGGTTTCGAGCATTCACTTTGAAGGTATGTTACGGAGAATCAAACTGTGTCCCCGGGAGTGAGCCCGCTGCAGCCTACATCGCAGCAAGCTCCAAGGCCTTGTTAACTGAGTTTCGATCCACAAACTGTAGCCATGTTGTAAAACCAGATTTTCGGGCTACTCCATTTGGGGCTGAGTACCACAGGCTAAGCAAGCGCTGTTGCCTTCCATCCTACTCAAAAGACGAGACAAATACATGCGATGGAGGACTACACCGAGCCGCGTCATCGAGACTGTGACAGTGCCGTAGACAGTGTGCGCTGGGAGTTCTACGAACCTTATAGAGTGACATAGGCTCTCTGTCAAACCACATTGAGAAAGAAGATCAAGATTAAGGCCAGATCAAGCTATGAGCAATCCATGATGACAAACCACATAATCATAGCTCACTAATCGAACTCTACGCGTGGAGCCTGGGGATCCGGGCGACACCTTGAAGACTTCTTTGAATCTGCATCTTCGATACGAATTTTATTTTACAGTCATTAAAGTGGGCCAGGAGCGTTCTCCATGCTTTAAATACGTCACTATTCATGGAAGTCTTGCCCAATAATAACACTTCACTAGCGACGTACCGGCGAACTATTATTAGTGTCACTGGTGGACAGCTGCCGCTCCAGAATGTTTGCGGTGGATCTCATAGCGCATTGTTCTTTCAGTGTGATCGCAAAAAGAACAGAAAACAGTTCTTTAGATGCTCGTATCATCTCTTATTTGTGGCTTGCCATCTTGAGCATTGGTCATCTGATTGATCATCTGCCTGCTAAGTATTGCATCGAGATTGTTTATGGCAGTTGTTTCCAGAAACTATACGTTCGCCATGAGGTTACTTTCTGGGATAAGACCTTTATGGAGTATCAACAGTACAACTATAGATGGTTCGCTCCGTGGTGGAGGAATAAGCGTGGGCTGAAGCATGTACCGATGCATTACAATCGAGGCTCTGATGCCCCACAGCCGTTCGTCAATGACCGTGACTTTGAAGGATTTTATTTCACCAAGAAGGAGTTTGCTGCTATGCGTCACTACGACTACCTAGACCAGATTGAGTTGGTTATAAGTGGTGAACCTCGCCTACTCTCTAGGTGCAAAGGACCTTGGGATGCTAATATACGGAAAGTGTTCTCTGGTAGCTACAGACGCTAACGTAGAGAATGACTTTTCCGACTAACACGTTATTCGCTAGTATGGCTTTACAGTGTCCCTTCAGTTTCCCCCCTTTCCCGTTATTCGTAGCCGCCCTCATTTATATTTCGGATGAGTTATGCCACCTTCATATGTACCCAGCGGTCTTTGCTCTGATGAACTGGGCTTGTGATGCCAGGTGTCAAGTCTGAGGAGTAGTTAATCCATGCGATAGACGTGGGGTGGCGCCAGAGATCGAGTGGCTCCGGCTCGCTTCTTTACGCGAGCTCAAAAAGTTAGTCGATGTTGAAAGGATACGGTTCTAGTGCGTAGAGATTTTTTATGTCGCGACTGTTTTTGTTGTGTTCGTCAGCCTCGGCAGTTAACATCGCCTCGCTGTCCAACGGATATCCTCAGGCTGTCTGCAAAGTGACCATCGGTTATTGCTATCCCGCTTTCATCGCCTACTCGACCTTTAGAGTTTTGAGCAATCGTTAGGGAACGGCGTGCCCTTCTGGATTGCTCCCGCCGATGTAAAGGTGTATATGTGAGCGAGGGTCGGACACGAAAAGATGAAAAGGCGAAGATTTTGCTGAGAGCAACGAAAGCGGATGACTAAGAGGCAGCTAAAAGTGGCTATTATGAGCAGGGGATGGGCTTTTGGTCGGCGATAGCAAAAGAGGTAGAGTAGAGATTGGTTTTCACTCCTCAGAAGGATAAAGTCATGCCGGGAAAGGAACAAATGATATCCAATGAGTGTAGTCCCGTGCCTAACATGAGGGCACGATTCATTCATCTAGAGATACCACACATATAAGGCCATACTACCAGGACACTGCGTGGTGGACATGGTTTTGATTCGGCGAACACATCGCACAGAGTGCTCACGTTACCAAAGGGGTGAATGGAAAACGTGGAGGTGCAACAGGCTTCCCGTCCTTCAAGCTGGGCATCACATGGACTACTATAATGGCTTCCAGCATTTGGCCGAGTTTCGTGACGTCACAACGCGTGACCGTCCATTGCAATGAAATATATTGGATGGTAACTGTCCTAGAGGAAAGTAATTTACATATAGTGTAAGACACGTGGAGTCTGCCTATACGTTGTGAACAATCCGCCCATATCAAGCCCCGCACCTCCGGTAGGAATTTGCATTGCAGTTAGAACAGTATGCGCATGCGTGCAGTCACGACAGTTTCGGTGACACCGCGCAGTGATCAACCCAAGCCGGGCCTAATACTCTCTTGTCTCACCTCCAAACTTCCCAGGATCCAACATGTTCGGCAACACTGCTGCAATTTGGATTCTCGGGGGCTTCTTTCAAAGCCTCTCGACCATGGAGCAGTCACATGGCGGCGGTAGCTCTTTAAGCTATGGGCTAAGCCCGGCAAACGTAAGGGGTAGCACGAAAAGCGAGTCCCTCGCACTGCGAGAGATGGCACATAATGTCCGATACTCTCACACACTAATGTTCCCATGGTCAGGACGAATGTCAAGCTCTCTGTGGATCTAACAACATGAGCGACTGTGGCCACTTTGGTTCGTATTGTAAGTCCAGGGGTCACTCGGGCAGGGGAGTTTGCCAAGGATTGTAAGCATCGATCCAAGTAAAGGGTGGGATTTTACTTATAGTTACTATCTTCCCGACAACACTACGTGTTTCTACAACACTCACCCCACGGCGTGTCCCGAAGATAGGCCCGTCTTCTGTGGAGGGAATGTGACTACAACCGTCTGCCCCACCACTTCACCCGGGCCCACAACTACGCACACACCCGGGCCCACAACTACGGCACCACCTGGCTATGGTAAGGGAAACTTCAGAGACCGTGACTGCTTGGAAGGTTGCAGCTTCTCATTCGTACATCCTCTTAGAACACCCTGTCGGTACCTACGCTGGTAACACCACCAACGGCACAGCCACCTATGAGATGTCGGCGCTGTTCCCAGAAACCAAGACGATCGTACAAGAATTGTAGGAGGACGTTGCCCAACGTCTTTCATTTATTTGGGTACCGCGGTTTTTTGTAGGAACGTCACGATTTCGGGAGTGAATGTGGTACTATCCGGTATCTCCTACACAATGTGGGGACCAGTAATTATTCTCAACTACACTGACATCCCTGTACCATACAGGCCAATTGTTGGAGGTGAGCAGCAGTTAATCAGGCAGGTCGTTATGCTCTGTTAGAAGTGTCGCTGATTTACTTCAGCGAAGCTGAGACTATCGAGGTTTCGATCTCGGTCCTTAAAGTGAAGATTGTCATGCATAAAAAGGTTGCGTAGAATGGGACATTATAGACCAGTGTCCCAGAGACTTGATGATATTCCGGATTTCCCTCCGATTTCATCCTAACTTGTGATCGGAATGGTTTGTTGTTATTGCCCTCGGACGGCCTATCCATTTATTTTGATTCAAGTTTCAGGTCGAAACTTGCAAACCAGCGAGTTGCGTTCAATCAGTTAAACCTCTTAAAATGGACCCCTTTTTATTCACTTGCACTAAATACGAAGCACCGCTTGTGCATTGATTCTATAGGTCTACGGATAGTTTGCGTGCGCGAAGCTGCGCGTCAGAATTCCGCTAACGTGACTCCAGGTCAGTGAGCTTCGCTAAAACATTTGCCTTCTTCTCGCAGTGGGTGCCATGTTTCTTGCGAGTTCCTGGGAAGCTAGCGATGCACACCTCTATGTCCGAGGGAAAATACTCAAGCTACTAAAAATGGCTCGCTCTATACGTATCTGGTCTCCTGCAAGAACCCGTTACGGATCGTCTGTAGAGTGCAACCGACAGCGTTGGATGAGCAGGCGTCGACATCTGGCACACGACTCGATGAGTGGTACTCGCCATCAAAGTCCAGGACACGTGTGACCATACTAACATCCACACTGTCGCACGCTGACAATCTGCCAAGAAACTCGTCTCGCGAAGATTGGAAGCCCCATGATGGAGCTCAAGCACCGCTTAGAGACCGTCTCTCATATCTCAATGCAGACCAACTGGTAAGCTATCCGTGATAGGATAGTGTGCTAATTTGATGCCTTTGTATAATCTTTTTCTTGAAAAAGGGAGACCATATACGGATGGGAGACCATATACGGATACTCTTCAAGGAGACTCTTCCTGATCCAGGAGTTCCGAAGAGTCTCTCGAAATTTGAAAAGTTTCGATTTGGATACCGTATAATGATGACCATTTTGGATTAATTGGCCGTCTTGTGATCTGGTTCTTTAGTGAATATGCTCACCTAAGTATAGATACTACTGTACTAGGTCCCTGATTTATCGGGAGAAGGAAAACCCTAACGACATTTCGGCTTTACACATCATATGTTTTCCCTAAATCTGGCGCCAACTGAACTCGCTGGGCTTGGTGGTACCGATTTGATAGTCGACTTAAGGTGGGCGTTCTACCAGAGTAGCATTGAGGCGAGGCATTGAAAGCCCGATATACCGTACGGAGGGCGCGATGGAATGCGAGCCCTGTGTGACAATCTGTTTCGGGCAGCAAATATAAGCCGAACTAGATGGGAACTGTGATAGGAAGTAATGGATTATAATACTATATTTTGGTCTCCACGTTGCGAGTCGTAACCTACGACTTTCTCATAAACACGTAGTTTTCCAGAGCGGGACCTAACGGTAAACTTGCGACGTACTTGCTGAAGTAAACGGTCCATGGCCGATAGAAGCGTGCGGAAGCTATTCTTGAAGAATCGTTGAAGACGAAAGTTAAACTGGACATGAGAGGTACAGCTCGCACTCACGGTGTTATTATAATAAATTAAGTAATTAAAGTATAGCTTGAACAAATAGCATGGAATCTCAATTGTACCATGAGTAGTGAGAATACAATAACTGCTATTTAGCCCTTGCATGGAGCTGATTGACAGGGGAGCACAACTGTGTCTGAGCAGCACTTGGCAATCAGTTACGTCTTAGTTTGGTCCCAATTGTTATAAGCGCTGCGGCAAGAATGTATTCGTAGAGATTAGCCTACCTGAAGAACAGCGAATTTTAACGTGACGTTGCCGTTGCTGTTATAGTTGGACCATTCAATCCAACATACACGCCATACTGGAGCAATTGGACAGTAGAACAAATTTTGCTCCCTCCACGTTTCCAGGGCCTTACGATTCATTTGCCACCCTCTGAGAGGTGATAGGCCGAGAAGTCACAGAAGGTCAAACCGTTCGCGGCGATAAAGTAAGGTAGACTTGACCTTACTCAACAAGGTAGCTCGTAGTTAGGCATTTATACGCACGATCTGGGCGTGGAGCTCCAAGTTCCGGCCGCCACCTCAGATATATTCTGGAATCTACAAACTCGGTGTAGTTACTACTAGTAGCAGAGTATGACTGGCAAAGTTTACTCTACGCGGGCCCAACAGGCTGCCTCCTATACTGTGGCCCTCTATACAACACCCAACGTCTCCCTAGCAGAACAACGATAAGGGACAACAGGCGCTCCGGGAGTTCTAGCGTGGATCCCAGGTCACATTCAGTGGTTATGGGGCGTCCTAACAGCCAACAAGAATGAGTGTAGAATATTTGCGTAGAGCTCCGCTTTTGCTTCAAACATCAAAATGCCAGTGAGTGAGCAACATGCTTTTAGGTATTGGCGCAGCCGACGTGATGAATTGTATATAATATTATTCGTTTCGACTCGCAGGCAAACTTTTCCCCATGTTCACAGCTCGTATCGTCTCGTACCTGTTGATCGCCGTGGTAGGCTTTGGCAAGCTGATTGATCACCTACCTGCTAAGTACTGCATCGAGATCGCTTATGGCAGCTACTTGAAGAAACTGTACGTTCGCCATGAGGTTACTTTTCATAATAGGACCTTTATGGAGTATCAACAGTACAACTATAGATGGGTCGTCCCATGGTGGAGGAATAAGCGTGGGTTGAAGGATATACCTATGCATTATAATCCATGTGCTGATGCCCCACAGCCTAATGTTATGGACCGAGACTTCGAAGGCTTCTACTTCACTAAGAACGAGTTTGCTGCTATGCGCCACTACGATAACCCTGACGAGCTAAGACTGACTATAAGCGGTAGCCTTCGCGTTCTCGCTAGGTGCAAAGGACCTCAGAGTGCTAACATTCGTAAAGAGGTTTCTTATGCAACGGACGCCAATGTAGAGAACGACCTGTCCGATTGAACGCCTCGGTATGAGTGCTCTACTCGTATTCCACAGTCATCGGTAAAGCGTATGCCTGATAATTATGACGGCTTATGCCATCACTCTTCTACGCCTACTCTCTGAGTTTATACTCGTAGCTTTTATACTAGAATATTCATCTTATTATCGAGGAGTTGCCATGGTCGCACGACATGGCTGCAAGAGTAACTTTTATTTATTGATCGGTTTTCCAGGTGGGAGCTACTTCAAAAAATAGTACGAGGTTGATCGATTGCTCTCTTGTGTTTGTTATAAGTGGCTAACTCAGCCAAGGGTTTACCCCACCAACAATGCAAGGAGTCCTAGTGCTAACTCTTCACGGCTGTTAGCACCTTTTTTGTTGGCATGTGTTCTCAAACACAACCCTAGCAGGGAATAACGTGCATCAGCTTTAAACAATAGAATAAATACTATCAATAATCGATGAGCTCAGTATAGAGAAGTCTGTTTCATTATGGCGATGAACTCTTCTCAGTGAGACATGAGATAAAATGACATGAAATGTCATTTCTTAATCCTTATCGAAGCTCACTCTCTTTACCTCCGTCCGTATCAACTCTGTGTATCATATGTAGAACGACATACTGTGTGCAGCGTAAAACAGCGACCAAAATTCGAGGAGTGCCACTGTTATTCGGGCAAAGGTCATCATCCATGCGCTGTCCACAGATTGGATGATGCCAAAATGAGTTGCAATGCCGTTGGTTCCAACTCCTCCCACAGACTCGAGAAGTGGCGCAGACTGTAGGCCACCATGAGGTGCTATCCGCTGTTTTTTCCGTTTTGAATCAAAACGCATGCATCAAAACTGTTGATGCATGCGCCAGGCGGCTGTCATCCTATTTCCTATCAAATAGTAGCTTACTATCGATGCAGTCACTGAGTATCAATGGTGATATCTTGCCAGTAGCTAAGGTTAGACTTGTGAATCGTCCCACTGCTTCAAGCTGGTATATTTTATTTTCCGTCTCCACATCGTGTACGACGCTCCCATTGAAGTCCC
The DNA here is from genome assembly GCA_013115145.1 of Perkinsus chesapeaki. Classification (NCBI taxonomy): domain Eukaryota; phylum Perkinsozoa; order Perkinsida; family Perkinsidae; genus Perkinsus; species Perkinsus chesapeaki. The sequence continues at coordinate 7,253 of JAAPAO010000309.1, read as the reverse complement.
GACTCAGGATTATGTCCGCCTGATGTCCGTGTCTATGCGTGTCGTCGTCTGACAAATCCCTCCTTGATGGCAGAAGTTTTCCAGAGACACGGGAATGCTCAAGGTCAGTTAAAGACTCACCGATATCCTGGCAACCAGGCAAAGGTTCTTCAGAGATATGCACCCTAACGCAAAATACTCAGTTTCGTGTGAACTTCACGTCCATTTCGCACTTATCTCATCATCAGTTTTTGAACGCTCGAAAATTGCCTCAGTGAGATCTCCGTCCGTATACTTCGTAGCCAATATTCGTAGCATTCAGAGCTCTCTCCCGTTCACTGCCCTCCAGAATCTGGAGTCCAGATGACCATCGTAGCGAGTAGAGCCAGGCCGCTGAGTGAGCAGAATCAACAGTGACGAAACATCACTTTTCTATGGAATGAGAGTGGGGGAGGATAGCATACCACTTTAGCCTTTTTGGCGTCACAACGGAATGCGCCCATACAAGCTTTAAGCTCGCGGTAGTCTAAGGAAAAACTTCCGCTGGTAACAAGGAGTTCAAAAGTATCCTTGAGATTGGCACTGTTAAGCCACGAAATCACCTTTCACCCTAATCTACTCACGTTGATCAGATTTTAGCCTGGAGTGTGAGTACCTCATCACAGCCATCTAATGACTGCGGTTTAGTTCTTGCACGGGACTCGATATAGTGCCACTGTGTCACTTTGACTGGGGCCCGTCACAAGCCGACCATACCTGTCCCGTGACAAAACTTTTACGAAGCTTTCATTTTAACCTGGACCTACAATATCGTTATAAAGACAACGGTCTAGGTACCCCGGGTCCGCGTTCATACTATAGAGAACACGACACCAGGAAGACGTTGAGGTTCTTGTCAATAATACAATGGAAATGAGGGAGATTTGTGGAGGATCGAATGCAAGCAGAGTCGGGACACGGAGCCCAGAGCTCCGGACACCACTTTGGCTTTGCTTGCAACCTACAAGCTCAATACGGCCACTAAGAATGGCTTGTTAGGATGGCGATCGGCTCAGCGTAAGCTTCATCGCGCAGGCCTTGAAATGTTTCTCATTAGAACATTGCGCATCGATACTAAAACACACTAGAAAAAAAAGACTGGTAGACAGCGGGCGCTCCCTAGTGTTCGCGGTGGCGCTCGTGACGCCTCGTCCCTCCAGCGCCGAACAGAGAAATCCTAGGCCATTCCCTAGAGTGCGGCATTGGGGATCTCGTATTTGTACGAAGAGGTCTCTATGGCATAACTATAAAATTTTTAATCGTCTCAACGCAATAGGCTAGTGTAGTATGCGTGGTGTCGAACAGCATCCTCTGGCAGAGGACCTCTGCTATTCACAGGCAAACCTTTTTCCAATGGTTCCGACACGTACCATCTCATATCTGTTGATCGCCATGCTAGGCATTGGCAAGCTGATTGATCATCTGCCTGCTAAGTACTGCATTGAGATCGCTTATGGGAGCTACTCGAAGAAACTATACGTTCGCCACGAGGTTACTTTCTGGAGTGAGACCTATATGGAATATGAGCAGTACAACTATAGATGGTTCGTTCCATGGTGGAGGAACAAGCGTGGGCTGAAGCATGTACCTATGCATTATAATCCATGCGCTGATGCCCCACAGCCTTATGTTATGGACCGAGACTTCGAGGGCTTCTACTTCACCAAGAAAGAGTTTGCTGCTATGCGTCACTACGATAACCCTGACGAGCTAGAGCTGACTATAAGTGGTACAAGTCGGCTACTGACTAGGTGCAAAGTACCTTGGGATGCTAATATCCGCGAGGTGGTTTCTAATGCCACAGACGCTAGCGTAAAGAACGACTTATCTGAGTAGACTTCTTTACATGAGTGCTTCATTCGAAGTCGTCAATCATAGTGCGTTCCCGTAGGAACTCTGATGGCTTGTGCCATCCTTTTATTCAACGCCTACTCGGTAACTTTTACTCCGTCATTATTCATGCCAGAGATGCTCATCAAGCAGCTGCGCTTGACGAGAATACGCAGCGGGAACGCTCTTCCCCGTAAGCTTAGATTAGTCACCGGAGTGGATACCGTTTCCCGTAAAGTATTTGAAGGTTGAGATCGACTGCCTCTTGTGTTCGTCGTCAATGGTGGGTAGCTTAAGTGGCTCTTCACTCCATTCACAACGGAGCTTCTCTCATGTTCCAAACCACGCTAGTGCCAAACACAAAACCGTTACCACAACGCTATGTGCGTCATTTAACATGCATATCGCGCAATCCACGGGGACGTGTAAGTCAGCCATGGTGTAAAACTGTGATGATAATACGTTCACCGTTCACTACACATGTTTTACCAAGAACTGCTGGAAAACCCCGTCTTAGATCTCAGCGGGAAGTCACTGTCATGGACTCCCTGATACGTTATTAATTGTGCGCTCAGTTGACAATTGATCCTTTTTGTAATCCTCTTAAAATCTGACGTGGTGCACCACTTGTGGAACTTTACCGCTGGCAAGTAGTATCTGGATGTGGTCTCCCCGACTTAAAATATGAAGTGCCACGATGGATTTCGTTCAAGTCCCCCTACAGTAGGAGACATTACCCCCTTAACCTCAGTTTTGCGCTCTGGTTTGCAGTAGTAGTCGAACGCTCGGAGGGTTATGTGGACTCTACAGCTGGAACAGGTGTGGCCTTTCACCCTTCATGTTAATTCCAATATTTCCTTCTCTATCAGGTTCGACTCAGTGACCATTGGTCATTTCGCCCACGTGGCCTTAACGGAGAATTCGGGCCTCTCTACGGAAGTTCGCATACAGTCTGATGATCAGATTTTCATCTGGTTCCTTGAATAAATACGTCTACCTATATTATATCTACTAGGTCCTCGATTTAACTGGGAAAGGAAGATCCTCACGAGATTTGGACTTTTTCGTACTCCGAGTTGGACGTCGACTACAGATGCACCGTGCACGTTTTTCCAGGGTAGCATTGAAATGAGACATGTAACGTCCGACATACCACCCAGGATCTAAACTGCACACTGAGTACTGAGAACACAATGACTATGGTTTAGCCCTTGCATGGAGCTCGATTGACAGGCGAGCACAACTGCGTCTTGGCAACACTTGGCAACCGGTTCCATTTTAATTTGGTCTTACCGAGTGTTAGCACTGCGGCATGGATGTACGTACCTTTAGCGTACTTCTAGCTGATGAACATCACAGATAAATATGACTTTGTCATTGGTGTTTTCAATTCGACCAGCTACTCCTACAGATGTCATATACATGCGATGGAGGAGCAGCCGGACAGTAGAGCAAAGTTTGCTATTTCAACGTTTTCAGAGCCTTTTGATATATCTATTACTCTCTGAGATACGTCACTCGTTTCTATTCGCAGGCAAACCTTACATAACTTCTCCCATCATGGGAGTCCCATGTTCTCGGCTCGCATCATCTCTGATCTGTTGCTTATCATGTTAGGCATGGGTTACCTGATTGATCATCTGCCTGCTAAGTACTGCATCGAAATCGCTTATGGCAGCTACTTGAAGAAACTGTACGTTCGCCATGAGGTTACTTTTCATAATAAGACCTTTATGGAGTATCAACAGTACAACTACTGGAGATGGGCCCTCCCATGGTGGAGGAACAAGCGTGGGTTGAAGGATATACCTATGCATTATAATCCATGCGCTGATGCCCCGCAGGCACAGGTCACCAACCGCGACTTCACAGGCTTCTACTTTACTAAGAACGAGTTTGCTGCTATGCGACACTACGACTATGCTGACGATCTGAAGCTGACTATTGGCGGTATCCCTCGCCTACTCGATAGGTGCAGAGGACCGTGAGAAGCCAACAGGAAGCTACAGAGGCCAGCGTAGAGAATGACCCATCCGACTAAACTTCTTTGCATGGGTGCTTCACTCAAAGGCCTCCATCATTGATAATGTACCCCCTGGAAGCTCCGACAGCGTTCGCTGTTTACGTCTCGGTGAGTTTTGAGTTAGTCATCATATTACTTTAGGGATGTCTATAGAATAGCTGCGATGGACTAGAATGGACAGTGCCCCCCCTAAAATGAGCTTGGTAGGTCGGTTATCTCAAGGTGACTGCTGTTCCGTATAAAATATTTGATGCTTAGGATCGATTGCTCTCTTGTGTTTGTTATAAGTGGCTAACTCAGCCAAGGGTTTACCCCACCAACAATGCAAGGAGTCCTAGTGCTTACTCTTCACGGCTGTTACCAGCATTTCCGTTGACATGTGTTCTCTAACACAACCCTAGCAGGGAATAACGTGCATCAGCTTTAAACAATAGAATAAATAGTATCAATAATCGATGGGCTCAGTATAAAGAAGTCTGTTTCATTATGGCGATGAACTCTTCTTCGTTAACTGAAGCATCAGGGGATATTCAATTTCACAGTTCAATCGATGCTCACTTTCTCCATCTTGGTCCGTATCAAATTCGTCTATCATGGCCTGAAGTTCGTCGTCTGATAGATTCTCTCCCTAAGAGGAAAGCTTCCACCAGGAATCTGGGAATACTAAACGTCAGTTAGAGACTCACCAATTCTCTGGCAACTCGGCGAAGATTCTTTAGTGATATGCGCCCTGACGCAGAATAACCTGTCTTGCGCGCACGTAAAGTAATGTCTTCCGCACCTGTCCCATCATCATCGAACAGCTTGAATGCCTTGACCATCTCCTCGGTAGGATCTCTATCCGCATATTTTGTGGTCACTAAAGTCAACAGTGGTCAAAGCTTCCAGACCTCCGCTCCGCTTACTGATCTCCAGATAATCATCGTAGCGAATAGAACCAGTCTGCTGACGGTCATAATCCCTCATAAGCTCCAGCTGATCAAAGCATCACTCATCTGTCGAGCAGAGGCAACGATCTACAAACGTACCACTTCAGCCTTTTTGACATCGAATCCAAGTGCGCGCATACACACTTTCAGCTCGTGGTAATCTATGGAACCGCTTCGGCTAGTATCGAAGAGATCGAAAGCTTCCTGAGAATAGGAAAGTTAATAGTCTCCTACGCGCGGGATACTGACAACAGAGGAAAATGAAAGCTTACCTTGATCTCCTGCTTCTGCTCTTCGCTGATTTCGGGCCTGCGACGCCTGGTGCGGTTACCGGAGAGGCCGAAACCGGTCGAGTGGCCGTAAAGGGAGGAGACCATTATACAAGGCGAGCCTGTAAGAACTACTCTTTTCAGGCGGATGACACTCAAAAATCTACGTTAATTGAAACGAAACTATTCATTTGGCCATGCACTTGGGAAGAACTGTGTAGAGCTTGGCATGAGCTCTTCCCCGGTAATAGAATGTTCCGGCTTACAGGAACAGTAGGCGCCCTTAGTGATAGGAACGAAGTCAAAATCCTGATGGTCGCTATCATCACTTTCGGTTAAAAGGAATGATCGGCCACCTGTTGAATCATAAACCGTCACCGCGGCTTTACCGCAAGCAAGGCACCGGCCCCGCAGCCACAATCGGCCGCTGGCTAGGAGCTGCCGGGAGCCACTTCCAGGGACAATCCACGGACTAGGATCAGAAGGAGCTATCTCGTTCAGGACCCAACCGCTCGAAGTAATCGGTAGTCCAGTGAAGACCAGTGGGAAGTCGTAACTTTGCGAGAGCTCCTCAAGATACCGGAAAGCTGTGCCGAGTACACCAGCGGCCTCAGAAACATTTTTCAAACAAGTCCAGTCATTGATAATAACCAACCAACCTATATCAACCGTCACTTCGGGGCGAGCGAGATGCTGGCGATGGAAGTGGCGGAGAGATGCTAGAAGCGATGGGACACTAGGCGTGGAGTAGACAAGGGTTCCCGCTCGGGCTCCTTTGGGGAACACAAACTCCAGGGAGCAATCAAAGATACATACCCTGCCAGTGTTGGATGTCCACCGCTGCGACATAGCGGAAACAAGGTCTTTGATAGCAGTGTTCAGCCGGGGACCGATAAGGAGACTGACTGAACCACCAAAGCTACATCCCTGTGGAAGGATGGGCAATATACGAGGCCTCTCCCGCCGCGCTAGGAACCGACTGAGAGGTTCTCGATCCAAAGGGGGCTTATAAATGGAACTAGGCTCATTGGTAGAGGAGGCACTATCTGGCATATCAAAAGATGGCAACATTACACTAACGGATTGCCTTACACTGAGAACGCAATACTGTGCTAGGTAATATAATAATGTTACATAACAAACTCGACGTTGCTAAAATGTTAACGGCGAAGCCCAGGCGTCTCCCGGAAGTTCAGCGTTGCCCTCGGAAGACGCCAGGCCGCCTGTACAATTATCAAGATCTATCAGCTGGTGGCCGGTTGGGTATAAACTTGCACGGGATCTCGATCGCTCCTGACCGTCCTCTATGAGGCGGCGGTGGCCAATTCGCGCGGTACTCCTCCTTGGGTCGCAATACAGGTAGGCCTCGACGAGACTGCTCAGAGTAGAAGGAAGGAACTGCGATGCCAGGCACACCGTCACCAGCCAACCCCGAGTGAAATTGCGGAGCCGTGGTCTGAGGGGTGGGGCTCTTGAAGGTATATCGGGAAGACCCTTGAGGACCAGGATTCGAAAATGTCCGTGGTCTCAGGGACGGACTCCGATAAGGCGCCTCCTGTTGTCCACCGCGGTCCGGAGTTCTGCTGTGAGCCCGCCGTGGTATGACACTGTCAGAGAAGGTAGGGGAAGCTGCAGGCGGGGCTTGCCGTGGGGACCTTGTGTTGGCGTTCAGAGAGGGCCTCGGGTTGCTGTTATAGTGAATAGTAGAGGGACGGGCATCGTTAATTGACGGCCTGGCATTGCTGTGTGATAAGGTCCCACTAAGCGCCGCGGCTATGGCATTCGGAGCCTTTGGTGGTGTAGTCGATGGTGGCGGAGGCGGAGGAGCCCTCCTCCTGGAGGAAGGTGTCCGGGATGAAGCCTTAGCTGCGGTCGGCTTGGTGTGGCCTTCTTGCCTCTTCGGCGGATGAGCCTTACTAGCGACAGCTCCTGAAGGTGCAGTGCGTCTCGGCACCTGTGGAAACCAGCCAACTGTCCTTGGAGCTGTATGTGATGCGAACGGCGGGCCGCTCTTCTCCCTGGCAGCTTTTACCGGCGGTGTTGATGCCCACGGCGGGCCACTCTTCTCCCTGGCAGCTTGGACCGGCGGTGTTGATGCCAACGGCGGGCCACTCTTCTCCCTGGCAGCTTTTACCGGCGGTGTTGATGCCAACGGCGGGCCACTCTTCTCCCTGGCAGCTTGGA